>BGPR01004279.1:38005-50620 GCA_013235015.1 Araneus ventricosus | reverse complement strand
ATAACGAGATATCCAAGATGTCTTAGAAAAATCTACTATTTCACTATTTTGGTTTCATTTCGAGTGGATACGGTCTTGGTGGATTCGTATTTGTGGATCTTCTAATCTGACATTCACCAACAATAAAAGCATTGCGAGACGAGTTATCCTGCCGTGGTTAAATTATTTAATGCAAATTACTGCACGGAAACGAAGCAAAACACTTTCAAAAATATTACCAGAATAGACCCGTTAATCTGACGTCGTGGGACAAATTCCCTCCTGCTGGTGTGGTGCGGAAGCTTGGAGAGGGGGTGCTAGCCCATGCATCGTCCTTGCCATCTGACCGTGGTTCAGAGATTCATCTCGATATATCCATCGCGTTGCTTCAAAACGAGACTTGAATATAATTAAACTAGACTTGTATTAATTATTGCAGTTTCATTATGAGATTTCTGCATTTATTATGTAAATGTCGCTGATTTGAAATTCTAGCGCTTGTTTTTCATTCTTTTGTAGAATATTTTAGAAGGAATTTTGAGCTTAACTGCCTGTCTGGCTCTTGTTGCCATTAATCCATCATGGAATGCAAATTGTGAAGAAATTGAAAAGGAAACAAATGATTTAACAGATATCAATCTGTCGACAAATATTATGTGATCTTTTTATTTACAATACATATTTTCACAGAACAACGATGAATAATCAATATTTAACACAACATAAACAATTGCGGAATGTTTCCAAAATTCATTTTCTATCAACAGTTACAGTCGGGGCATAGATACTACTTTATACAGGATATTTGACACTATTTATCACAAAGAAAGAAAAAGCACAACATTTTCAGAAGACACAATTGTTAGAGCTAGCCCGTTTCTTCACAAAATTCACCATTATATTTTCAAGAATGTCTCAATTTACAATAAATAAGACGCTATGGACGAGTTTTTGTTTTGTTTATGAACAGCCACCCGAACATCTAATGAACCATTTTGACTTCCGGTATAATGTTTGGTCAATGACCTTCGAATATTAATTTTCTACTGTCAAGTCTAGTGTTTACTCTGCCTACTGTTGTAGTTTTAAATTTTCAAATGATATTTTTATTTGAATAATTTTGAGCTGACAATTTTTACGGCGACATACAATATAAAGCTAAGAATTAATAATATTAAATTTTAATCCTAGTCTATGCCATTAAATTTTACTAATCGCTTACAAAAGCTAATAAACGAAAAGCATTAATAGTAAAAAGATTATTTTTAAAAGACACACTTTTATTAGTGTTTTAGAAATTGTTAATAATTTCTTACTTTTTAGTCTTTTATCTAAAAGACATAAATATTAAGAAATCTTAATGCTTCTCTTAAATTTGCTACCAGATGTCACCACCTTACTATGGAATCAAAATTTAGTTAAATTGATCAACTGATAATCAAGTATTGGAAATTTAAACGGTGTGTCGTGTTTTCAAAGATAGAATTTTGCATACTTCAATTTAAATAAAAGTGTGCGAAAAGATTTCATTATAATAAATATTATAGAATCTTTAAATCCATTTTTTCGAACTTACTACAGGTGGCGCCACGATAGCATGGAATCAAAATTTAATTAAATCAATTGATCAACTGATAATTAGGTATTGAAACAGTGTGTCGTGTTTGTAAAGAATGGATTTCGCATATGTCAATTTAAATAAAAGTCTATGAAAAGATTTAATTATAAATATTATAGAATCTTTCAATCCATTTTTTTCAAATTTACAACCAGGTGGCGCCTCTTTAGTATGGAATCAAAATTTAATTAAATAAATTGATCAACTGATAATTAGGTATTGAAACAGTGTGTCATGTTTTTAAAGATTGAATTTTGCATACTTCAATTTAAATAAGTGTGTGAAAAGATTAAAGATTTATTATAATAAATCTTTAAATCAATTTTAAAATTTACTACCAGGTGGCGCCACTATAGTATGGAATCGAAACTTGATAAATTGATCAGCTGATAATTAAGTATTGAAAATATTAAAACGGTGTGCCATGTTTATAAAGATTGAATTTCGCATATGCCAATTTAAATAAAAACGTGTAAAAAGAAAAGCGCTAATATGCTAGAGATGGAACTAATTTGAAATTGGGACCTGAACAAGTGTCCAGAGGGATTTCACGACTGCTTTCAGTCGGAAGGTCACTATGTCCAAAGTGACGAAGATGACCGGAAGTCGTGGATTGTATACTCGTCCATGTAAATATTAAATAAGTACAAGAAACAAACGTTGCTGGAACGGTGAACTTTCCACAGGCTTAAGGCTTCCAGTAGTTGGGATAGTCCATTACTTAGTGGGTGGGGGTAGGACGGTTTGCGCATTAGGTTACTACAACCTGGGAGAAAGCGTTTAGTGTTAAGTTTTACGCTTCAAGTGATAAAAAGTACTTTTCTGCTTCTTCATCACAGACGCCATTTTCTTGTTGCAGTCATCTGTCTTTGAATATCCAGCTCTTTACAGCTGGTACAGTGGAACTTGTTTAATTCGAAGTAAAGAATAAAAATTCGAATTGAAAAGAGAGTGGGTATAAAATGAGTTGAACAAGAGAAAACTATAATTTTTAAACTTAAAATTTCAGTTAAAACTTATTTTCAATATTTAACACTTATATAAACTCGGGAATTTCAGTAAATCGATCAAGCGATTATAATTGTAATTAATTTTTAATCATTCAAAAATAAGTTCGACAAATAAGTAATTTTAATAAACGGTATACAACATTTTGAATAGAACAATTGTAAAATTAATCCTCAAAATTAACTTCACATATAGGGCCTTCCAAGTTTTTTTAAATCGAAAAGTTTTTTTTTTTTTTAATTTGCTCGATTATTTATTTTTTATTGCTTTATTGAAAAAAAATTTTCATATTATAGACGATAATTTCATTGCATAAAATTAAGAGGAAATCGAAGCTATCAAAGAAAAAAAATTCGAATTAATGACTTATTCGAATTAGTCGAGTTCAACTGTATATACAGTGGTGTGGCGAGGGGATGCCCTAGGCGCCATTTACCCTTGCTACGTCACTGGGTATTTGTTTCATTCTAAACATTTTCATAACAAATATTGGAATTTCTAGGACAAATAATTCAGAAGTGAAACAGATAAAAAAATGACTGTCGTTTGAAATATCGATATTTCATTTTCTTTCATGTATATCTACAAATCTAGATAATTATCACATACAAAATCAGAACCATGTCTGAGTTGAGCTATGTGTTTATTATCATAAGATGTTTTTCTGCACAGCATGGTATGAAATAAAAATTTCAATGGGTATTTTCTTGTTTCTGCTCATGTTATTCACAATTAGAAAATCTAAAGAAAGAAAGATTAATAATGAAACATCGTTTATGATTCCTGGTTTAAGATAATTTATATTTGAAAACTATTAAACTATAAAAAAGCTCAGCATATATAGAAAGAAATTAATAGTACGAGTACACACACAGTAATAAACAATTACATTCAAATTTGTCTACCAAAATACAGTAACGGTGGATAACTTCTTCTAAGTTCCTTTTAAAGAAATTTTTGTGATAAAGGGCAGTCTTTTGCAAATGAAAAAAGCTTGAAATGTAAAAATCACAGTTAATATATTACTATTCTAATAATACACTTTTCACAGTGAAAGGCTTAAAAAATTCTATCTCGTCCCAAAATGTTATTTTTGGGTAACATATCTCTTCAGTTGAAACATTCCAATCATCATGTTCGAAATAAAGTAGCCATTTTCTACTTTTTAAAAGAAAAAATACGTCATTAGTGAACTATATTCCTTTATTTGAAATTTTTAAAAATCTTAGTTTTCCCAGAATGTGTCGAGATACGTTTTTCTGCCTCTCTCTTTTTAAATCAAACTACGAAGCAAAATATCACAAAAAAGCTGTCATGATTCCTATAGAACTATTCTAACTACAACCGTAATTAGTTTCTTTTTCTTAACTTAATGACTTGGTTTTCTCGGAGCGTTGTTGATGAAATGCATATATACATAAAATGAATGTTTTTCGACTTATTCTAAATTATTTAATAGTACGAAATACGCATGCGTCCGCATTCAACAATCATTTCATTTATTTGAAATTTAACAGCATTTTTCTCGAAACTTATTTGCTTTGAGAGAGAGATTAGTGAGTAATGGCGAATGATTCTATGTCGAACGCAATGTAACAATTTATTTACCTCAGCACAATCCAACTTTATATTTGCTTTTAGAAAAGCTGAGACTGAATAATGGCGAATGATTCTATGTCGAACGCAATGCAACAATTTATCTACCTCACACAACTCAACTTTATATTTGCTTTTAGAAAAGCTGAGACTGAATAGCGGCGAATGACACTATGTCGAAAGCTTTATGGGCTCAGGTAATATTATTGCTCAGTTTACATTTCAAAATTTGTGTAGAACGTCAGAAAAAATAGGTCACAAAATTAAAACCTTTTAGAACAGAGGATTTCTGAAAAATTAACATCAGTATAGCAAAGCAAAGTGCAAGTATTTTGAAATAAAAATCTCTAAAATGTCTAATTGTTGTGAAAAAAGAATGTACCCTCTTAAAAAAACATGTTCCTTATTTGACTGAAATTGTTTTTTTCTTCTTTAATTAAAAAAACCCTCTCCAATTTTAGCCTGGCAAGGAAGTTCCAATAATTGCAATTAGTATTTTAATCTGAGTTAATTTCATTCCCCTCCCCCAAACGGAGATGCTTAAAAAGGCTGTTTTGTGTTTCTTCATATGCAAATAATTACTATTGTTCAAAATAAAATTTACCTACACAATATTCATAATTAACTGCTTTTAGTTTTATTAATTTAGTAGAATTAGATATAAAAATAGTTAAGCCACATATAAATAGATGTGCAGCTTTTTTTTAAACAGACACAACATCAATACTTGATATGCTGAATTATTGCTCCACTGCAAGTTATATACTACAATACTTTTAAGAGCAAAATTATTGCAATTTCGTTGAAAAAATATTCGATGCTCAAATAACAAACAGAAAAAAAATCATATATGACTCACAGTAACAGATTTTACATGATGAAAATATGACTAGTGTATGTATATCTTCAAAGAAACATTTATGCATCCAAACATACATTCAGAAGTGAGTAAACATTGAAAAAAACATCATAAACATTCATAAAAATTTAGGAAGATTTCATGACATAATGGGACATTTAAGTACATTTAAAGAAAAATAAAAAGTTGTTTGCAATTGTATTTAAGTAAATACAGTTGTCTGCTAAACACATCAAACTCCATACTAGAAATTTCTTGCACTAATAGCGTATTGCTCAAAAATTTAAAAAGGCATTTCAGGTATTTATTTTACTTGTTTCTGCATGCATATAAATGTTTATGATTTGATACAATTTGTTATGATGCAGCCTAACAAGCCTTAATCTCTTCTTTTATTTTAAATTTGTGAAGTAGAGAGTTAAGTTTAAGGAATTTTACTCTTTTTAACTATTATGAATTGAAATATTTTAATTTTAGACTTTTGAAGAAAATTAAAAGTTCACTGCAATATGTCGATATTAATCATCACAGATCTAATTGTTAAGTTTGGTTATATTTTAGGTGGCAAATCAAACAACGTATACATCAAGTTAAAATATAAGATTACAGAATTTAAAGGATGTTACAGTTCCATACTAATGCTGACGGTGCTTTACTAAAAAATACTTTTTATGACATTCATTATTTTCTGTTTGTCAATATTCACAATCGGAATTGTTTTTGGGTTTTAAACGTCTAATTGCTTTAAATCCTTTCACTTACAAATAACAAAAATTGCTCTCCGCATTCGCATATCTCCACAATAAACTCGACATGGAATGTCTAATTTGTTTTTTGAGCTTTAAAAAAATAAAAAAATATTTTTTATTTATTTTAAATCAATTCGTTAAATAATAGGTGTGTTCAACTTCATATGATTGGATGCTTCTATGATAAAGGTTCTTTCCTAACAAACTATATTTTTTATTGTGAAAATAATCAATAACTAGTGCTGTAACTTATATATAATACTAATGTAAAAAAGTATAATATAATTAATTAGTAAATAATGGGGGTTTTTTGCTGGTTTTCCAAACATTCAACTTTTTTTCACTGTACCACATTTACAATATACTGTTTAAATAACAGGCAGGAGGCACACATATTCCATATAACTTTGACATCTAACTACATACTTTTTCCTAGGGTTGTCATATATTACAACATATTGTTATAGCATTCTATGAAATTTTTATGTTATCACCTTAAATGTCAACGTTTAAATCGCATGAAAAAGAAACTGTCATCTTAAAAACAGAATTAACTTGGTAGTTTTTGTTTGTTGGTATATGTGCAAGTTTCTTCCAGAACTGTATTTTAGCAATTAAAAAATTCCCTAAAATTTACATTCTTAAATATTTGAATTCAATTCATTACTAAAGATTATGGTTTTTAGTGACTGACTATTTAATCATTGAATTTAATAGCAGACCAAAATAGTTACAGGCTTTATTTTGAATTTAATTTGATTTTTTAGTTTCCAGCTTGTGATTGAAGTTGATTTTTAGTTAACATTTCCAGCCAGTGTTAATATAAATTTGATGTTTTAGTCAATATTTCCAGCGAGTGATAAATTTTTATTAATTTAATTGAAATCATTTTCAGTTAGTGATAGAATGATTCTTTCTAGAATTGATTGAATTTGATTTTTTAGTCAATGTTTCCAGCTCTTGATTGAAGTTGATTTTTCGAATATTTCTTGCTAGTGCTAGTTTGAATTTGATTTTTAGTCAATTTTTCAAGCTTGTGATTAAAGTTGATTTTTAGGCAATTTTTTCAGCTTGTGATTGAAGTTGATTTTTAGTTAATATTTCCAGCTAGTGTTAATTTAAATTTGATGTTTTAGTCAATATTTCCAGCGAGTGAGAAATTTTTATTAATTTAATTGAAATTGTTTCCAGTTAGTGATAGAATGATTCTTTCTAGAATTGATTGAATTTGATTTTTTAGTCAGTTTCCAGATCGTGATTGAACCCGATTTTTAGCTAATATTTCTTGCTAGTGCTAATTTGAATTTGATTTTTTAGTCAATTTTTCTAGCTGGTGATTGAAGTTGATTTTTAGTTAATATTTCCAGCTGTTAATTTTTATTTAATATTTAGTTAATATTTCCAGTTGTTAATTTTTATTTAATATTTAGTTAATATTTCCAGGTGTTAATTTTGCCTTTTTAGTCAGTGTTGCATGGGGGTTACAAATGCTTATTAATTTTACTGAAATAGTTTCCAGTTAGTTATAGTTTTTTTAGTTATTATTTCTATCTAGAGATGACTTTAATTTGATTTTTTTTGATAACATTTTCAAATAGTGACAAATTCTTAATTTTATTGAAACACATTCTTATATCAAACAGTACACATCGAAATTGATCAGTACATTTTCCTCTGCCTTTCACTCTTCTTTTGCAAAGAATAAAACTGCACATTTACGATGCAAAAACTTAAATTTTCATGGCTTCACTTAAAAAAATTTCTTTACCAGTATACTTTATAACTAGCAAAAGCGTCAGAAAAGCGATGATAATTATTCATTTTTGTAACGATTATTTGAATTGGTTTTCTTTGCAATGTCAACACAAAATCCGAAAATGGCTTACATCCAAGATTTTTCTAATAAGTTTATACATCTCAATTCATTTATCTATTACAATGAAGTTCTCGTAATCATGAGAGCTTCTTTTAATCAAAATAACTTCAAAAGCCTAATTCCCTATTGGACGTTCTAAAAATTTCATCCTATAAATTCCCGAACGCTAAACTACCAATCTCTTTGAAGAAGAAGACATTTTTGTGATTTCATTTAGGTTCTATAACATTTTCATTCAAATTTGAAGAATACTTCTATTATATATAGATCATTGAAAAAAAAAATAGTCTTCCTTATCTTAGAATTTGAAAACTAAAGCTAGTAACCGAAAAATGTATATGACAACCCTTTCATCCATTAATTTTTAGAACTATTTTCATGATAATGATTAAATTTATGACAGAGGCAATTCCATTCAGTCCATTTCTTTTGCCTATTTTGTTTTAGTGGTATTCTTTGCCAGAATGTTCCCTTTTACCAATCGTATGGAGCTTCCTGCTGGTTTTCGGGCTGCGGGCTGAACAACCTCGTTTTCGGCTTGGGTCCGACCAACACTTCGTGCTTGGGCGAAACACCTTCATTTGGTTGCCGAGTTAAACTCGTCACCTCTTTGTAAGCCTAGCAAATAAAATAGTGGTAATGAAAACAGTTTTAAAAAATCACTTATAACAGATATAATTATCAGCCAGATGGCGCTGCTCCCTCCCTTCACTTCTGTTTACAGAAAAGAATCTTAGTTGGAAGACGTGTTGGTTGGTTGATCAAACCAGCAAGCATGTTGTTTCTGAAATGTATGTAAATGACTGTCCAATGACTCAGGCCAATTCTAGCCTACTCTGCCCCTATCTGGTGTATCACCGCAAAAACTCACAGAAGAAAAATCCAGATACTGCAAAATAAAATTCTCCGAATCATGACAAATGCTCCCTGGTTCGTGAGAAATGATGTCATCCACAAGGATCTCAAAATTGAGTTGATAGAAGATCACGTAAAGAATCTTTCTAGAAAATTCTTCAGTCAACTTCAAGACCACAAAACCCCTCTTATTAACGGTCAAGTCGAATATGCTCATACGAACGGAAAATATCCCTACCCTTATTCTACAACCAAATGGTCACTACCCATAAACCTCCATAATTAGAAATAATTCCTCGGAACACACCCTCTAATAATTCGATCACCTTTCATTGTTTTTAATAATTTTTTTTTTACCCTCACCTTTATCTACTTCTAATCATAAGAAACAGCGGCTTTCATAGCCATACTTCAGACGGTTAACTTAGCTTTTTTATTCATGTTTTTTCCCTCACACTACTCAAAAGCACTCAGTCTTAGTAGAAGCGCATGTTTGTGCTGGTACTCAATTAAAGATGTACTATCAGTCACTTAATGTTAATCAGAGTTAATCAGCTTAGTTCATGGACCCCGATTTATTTTTAAATTGAAAGCATTATGTATCAATTTTACTTTCAGGCCAGCTCGGCTATCCCATCCATCGGAGTTTCATCCATAAAATACACTTTTATTAACCTACTAAAAGTAGAATTTTTATTTTAATTATTTTTCACTTTCAATCTTTAATTTTTTAATTCATTATTATAAACTTTATGGAAACTTGTAATCCATTTTTCTGAAATTCACTTCCAGATGGCGCCACGCGTAATAAATCATTAATCGATTCACTGAAAATTAAGTTCTTGGACTTTCATTTAATTGCCGAACTAAACTCGTCACCTCTTTGTAAGCCCAACAAATGAAATGAGTTTAATGGAAACTGTTTTTAAAAACACATTTTGATGTTCTAAAAAGTAGATTTTTTTTATTTTAATTATATATTTTTACTTTTTAGTCATTAATTTATGATTCATTATTATAAAATTTAGAGAATCTTGTAATCAATTTTTTTCTCAAATTCACTTCCAGGTGGCGCCACTCGTGATGAATCATAATGTAATTACATTAATCGATTCGCTGAAAATTAAGTTCTTGGACTTTCATTTAATTTCCGAACTAAACTCGTCACCTCTTTGTAAGCCCAACAAATGAAATGAGTTTAATGGAAACTGTTTTTAAAAACACATTTTGATGTGCTAAAAAGTGGAATTTTTTATTTTAATTATATATTTTTTCTTCTTTAAATTATGATTCATTATTCTAAAATTTAGAGAATCTTGTAATCCATTTTTTTCTCAAATTCAGTTCCAGGTGGTGCCACTCGTAATGAATCAGAATGTAATTACATTAATCGATTCACTGAAAATTAAGTTTTAAAAATATTAAAATAGTGTGTTGTTTGTTAAAATAGAGTAATGTTTACAAATAAATACGTGATGTATTTGTAAACATTATAAATAATCTCACGCATTTAACGCACAGCAATAAAGATTTAATGTTTCCATGTGACAAAACATATTATTACTAATTTATTATATTTTATAAACATATTTAAAGGAACTGATTCTGAGTAATAATTTGTGAAAATTAGTCACAGGGCAGCTTAGTTATTGATTAAGTTAATCTATCAAGGGCGCAACTGTCAAAAGTATGCTGTTCAAAATTTCTTAAAAAGCATACTAACTAACTAGTTAGAACCCAATAAACTAATAAAAAATTGTCATAAAATTCTTCGGGATTTCTTTGGAGTCCTATAAAACAAACAACAATATCATGCGTTTAGCATTTAACAACGTAGGTGTTACGAAACGCAGTTACATTGATAAACATTGATTTAATGTGTGTAAAAGAAATTGTGATAGAAATAATAACTGACATCAAAATAGTAACACAAAGCAGCATAGAGTTAAAAATACATATACAATAAATCCACTAATTTAGTTACTGCCAAAAAAGTTGAAAAAGTCATTCACTATTCACAAATGATGCAATATTCCATAAAAATTGAACAGAGATCCAATATAAGCCAGAAAAGGATCGGCACATAAAGAGGCAAAGAAATATTTGAATATGATAAAACAGCAGCCTCAAATCATTTAAAGATTCGGCAAAAATTTGAATATGATAAAACGGCAGCAGCAATTCCTTTAAAAATTCGGCAAAAGATTGAATATGATGAAACAGTGACATCAAACCATTTAAAGAATCTGCCAAAATTAGAACTTTATAAAACAGCCAGTGCTTACCTCGAAGTCCCTCCTGATGAACTCGTACTCGTAGGCCGCTTCGGGACTGGCCGCTTGTGCGAGGATGCCCTTCGGGTTGAAAGCTGCCGCCAGGGCTCGACGCGTAAGGGCTCCGTCCACTGGGGCTGCCAGGGGGGTCTTGTTCATGTTGAAGTCCGAAGTGTAGTTCTGGCCGCCGTCCCCTGCGTAACCTTCAGAGAAAAGACACCCATCACTTAGAATGAATGAATTCCAGACATAGTTATTGAAGAGGCACGAAGATCTGGGTGGTCAGTGGAAGCACAGGGCGAGTCAAAGCGAATGCCCTGATATCGAAGTGTTACTGTGCAACAGGCAGTAGCTGCGTTTATTTGGAAGATAATGTTACAAAACTATAAAGTTGTTTCCCTATAACTCTCGAAGTTTTAATCAAAACTCTAATAAAACTTTTTGGGAAGGCTAATTTCATGGCAGGGAGTCGATTCAGAGAAAAAATTGATATGCGTAATGGGAAAATTCCGAGATAGCAGTTAATTAACTCGGTTAATCAGTTTTTTATCTGAACAAACCTCTCCCCGTGAGCCTTTAACATCAACACTAGTTTTGTGAACACCTAATAATAAATACCAGAGTTACAGAGATGTCCTATTTTTTCTGTTGACGACTGTACATCAGGTACCAGTGCTAGGCACTTCTTTCTGATTAGTATTGTGTTACAGACATTTATATATTTTAATGCAAATTTTAATTTACTGGTAATTCCGCGTAAGAAACTCAAGAAGGCCACTTATAGCCGCACTTCCCCATCCCTGGTGTAACCCATTAACTTTGGTTACCTTTAGCCAGGATGCCCTGTAAGGCTGTTGTGAGTTACCCGCAGAAGCGACTCACCTTACGTGACAAGTCACCCGCAGAAGCGACTCACCTTACGTGGCAAGGTCACCCGCAGAATCGAATCACGTTACGTGGTAAGGTCACCCGCAGAAGCGACCCACCTTACGTGGCAAGGTCAGGAGAACGCCGTGTTAAGAACCCTATTGACACGGTTTCGAAATTCAGCTGGCGTAGTCCCATTAGGGCTTTCATTCCCGTTTCGCTGCAAGTCTAATGTTATGAGAATTTAAATTTCGGATATTCTCTTTAAAAGGTTTTCGAGCGAAAGAGTGAATGAATGTAGCGAATGAAGCATTTAATTGGATGTAACTAGCAAAATATTCTCTTTCAGCCTTTAATTTTCATTTTTACCTTCCAGGGAAATTAATTAACAAGGTTTACATCAAGTGTTTTAGTCAAGGTCATCGGTGTTATTTATCAGGTTCGTAGATTGTGAACTTAAGAGTTCGTGCGCCCCGTTAAAAACGATCATCGCTGGTGTGTGTGAGACTCACCTCCTCCACCTTCCGGAAGTCCCAGGTACCCTCCGGAGGTGACGTTTGGCCCGGCCGTCCCATATCCCCCCTCGTTGTTGTTCGTCCCGGGCCTGGGCCCTCTGCTCAGGTTCTGCTTGGAGAGGGATCGGGCCAACGGATTCGAGGGAACACCGTGGGGAGCGAGGTGGGCAGTTTCTTCCACAATGGCATCAGGCTCTTGGTCGTCCTGCAAAGAGGTAATCAAGATGAATTTTGTGGACTGTCATAGAATCGTATCGGAATCGATCGGCAACGGATAGCTGCAGTTGTAGCTACAGTTAGAACCAGAGTCGATGCGCATGTAGCCAACTAGGAAGTTCCATGGACCTGTGTATAAGAATACCATCCTAGTTCCTGAAATCACCTCCAACAAGTGAATTTACGATTTTTCCTAATACCAGC
>BGPR01004279.1:19533-32837 GCA_013235015.1 Araneus ventricosus | reverse complement strand
CAGTCACAGCCCAGCGTAATAAAGACAAAATACTGTTAGAAGGCAAACACGATGACGTTTATCTCATAACTGTAACGTCGCATACATAAATTGAAGCACATGTTAGTTGATATTAGATAAGAAATTGGCACTGGAAATATAGGCTAAAGAAGACAGTACGATCTTTTGAACATATTAGCATCATTGAATTTTCATGTTTCAAAATAATAAATTAAACGAAAACAGTTTTTTTAAACCAACTGTAGTAGAATTTCTAAAAAATTAAATTAATGTCTGCTTTTGAGTCTTTAATTTATAATTCATTATTATAAATGTTATGGAATCTTGAAATAATATTTTTCTCAAATACACTACTAGATGGCGCCATGCGAATGGTGTTTGTGGCATCATCACCCGCTGTGTTGTTAGCTGTATTTGCATTTAAAATTTCCAACCCTCTAGGACATGAGGAAGTAAATGAAGAATCTTTGAAACACACAAGAAACAATTCAAGTTAAATAAAAAGCGTGTAAAAAACCCACTATGAGTTTCTTAACTACACAGAAGGCAAAATAAACACCAGACACGAGCCCACATATTCATTTCCATTTCAGTCCATCCATTTTAACCAATAAGTTGATTCTTACCTGGAAAGAAGAGAATCCTTTGTCCTTTTTGTAGTAACTGATAAACACGAACAAAATCAGGACAATTAAACTTGCAAAACCGTAACCTCTAAATGTGACTTGGGTCCCTACGGAAAAGAGAGAAGCAGTTGAAACGAAACGAATAAAAATTAACAGCTAATGTTAAAACAAATTCAATTAAATTAAATAATATCAATACAAATTTAACAAAACATTTAGCTTTTATATATTAAAACAACTTTAAAGAAAATGATTTAATACAAGTTACAATATGACAATTCATTTTAAAAGATTAAAATTATTTCAATTTTATTTTCAATGAAGTGTTTTATTTATACTTGTGAGAAAATAACATGGTTTGTTTCCGTCTACAAATACAAATAAAATACCTACAACGAAATAACTTTTTATGAAATTGAATAAAACTTATGATAAATAGGTATAAAAGCTTCCAACGCAGCTGACTCACGAAATTGCAGACTTAACTTCTGATTTTAATGCAGTCATTTAATTACATTAATTAAAAGACTAATGAGATTCTAAACATTAACATTAATGCATTTAATAAAAACAGTATTTAAAAACACGCTTTTATTAGTATACTAAAAAGTAGAAATTATATTTTAAAAAATTATTTCTCACTTTTAAATTTTTAATTTATGACTAATTTTTATAAATATTGTGGAATCTCAAAAAATTTTTTTTCTCTAATTTACTATCAGATGGCGCCACATAAATGGAAATCAATTAACCAAATTTATGGATTAAATGCAATTTAAGTTAATCAAATATTAAAATAATGTATGTGGTAACACAGAAGTGTACGATGTTTCAAAACTGTAGCACGTCAGCCAGTGAGAGGAAAAGCGAGTGCAGAATTCCATCTTTGCAAACGTCAAACAGGTTAAGTTTTAACAATTCAAAGCAATAAGTTTAATCTGTACAGTTGATTTACTTCAATACGTTCGAGATACATAATATGCAAAGTTATTTTGCTAAACCACTAAGAGAATGGAATGAAAATTATAGGCATGACACCAGCTAGCTCTTTTAAAATAATTTTAATTTATTACATTCACACCAATACAAATATACACACAGAAAGGATAAATATTGACGTTAATTTCTAGCAATTAACAAAGGCTAGATTATTATTATTTTTTTAGTTTTGGGCTTTGGACACATGCTGACATCTCTGACTGATTTGTTATAGTTCGCGCCGCATGGTGGCGCTGTTCGTGGAAATGCGCATTTGACACATGGACTATTAATTCCAGGATATCCTGACCAATAATCGCATCTATGGCCTAAAATCACGACAATAAATAAAATTATAAAGTTATAGTCCCTTTTGTGATATTAACTATAACTGATTGCCATTGGCAACAGAAGCAGCGCTCTCTGGAGCCGTGAACTTTCAGTAGAGGTAAAGCGAGCGTTCGAAATGGCTTATTAACGAACAATTCTCCTGTGATAACGTAAACATGAATAATAAATAATTATTACACTAATTTTACTGTTTACTGAACAATAACCGACTCTCACAAAGATTTTTTTTCATTTCAAAAATTGTATTATGTACAATCTCTTTTTTTTTCTCCTTTTTAAACTCCATTACAGACTTCGTGTTTACAGACTCCCTTTTTTGTGGATAAGAGGTTCACTCAAGAGAATGCACCTTTGTTCCTAACCCTTGATGGGTGAGGTTGTATATCTTATAAGTTTCTTTTAATTATATTATGTTTAGTTTTAAATTTTTTTTATGTTTATTGTTACCAGAGCTGGCCTGAACAAAAGCGGGGCCTGGTGCAAAGTTCACTTGCGGGGCCTTGAAACAAATTTCGCACAGCAAAATAATTTATTGCTTTTTTGCTATTTATTGCATTGCACAGTTTGGTATGGTTACGATTAAAGGAATACATGAAAATAATAAATAATTAAATTATTTTTGTAAAGTTAATATTTCAATCACACACAAAATCGTTGATAAATCAAATAAAAAAGTAATTGCTTCACAAATGCAACTTGGTATGCGAGTTGCTATAATAGGTTTACAATATGTGATTTTTTTTTCTTATTTTTTTACATGTTTTACAGCAAATGCGTTGATAATATCATTACGATTTTGTTTTTTGGTTAAAAAGATTGGATAGATAAAATGGCTAAGCAAATCAATCGTTTGTCACTAATGCTAGATCTCAAGTAATTTTTTTAAAATTCTTTTTAATCTTGAAAAAGATCTTTATGCAGATGGGCCTGTAATTGATAAGGTCAATATAATTTTCGAAAAGGACCAAAATTTGGATACATTTCAAATAAATTATTTTGATATAAATATAGTAAGATTTGCAATATTATGTCCTGGAAGACAAAACTTGACGGGAAATTTTGATTTCATTAAATAAATCAGTACAATTCAATTCATTTTTCAAAATCTGTCAGCGGCGCGGGGCCTTGTGCGCTCGCACCGTTCAAAACCCCCTCGGGCTGTCCCTGATTGTTATATTTATTTATTTATTTATTATATATTTTTGTTCATTTTGTACTGTATTTTCCACCTAATATGGATGTAGTTTGAATTGTATTTGTATTTTATTGAATTTTTTCTTTTCTCTGACTCGCGTCAAGATTTACAGTATATGGGTACGATAGGTAGGTGGGGGAACAAACAAACAATACATATTAAAAACAATACCAATGAAACAATACTAAACACACTTAAAAACAATACTAATTAACTTAAATAAAAGCGACTGACGACGCTCTTACCAAAATAATAGACAAATATCCCTCCAATGACGGCTCCACACCCCCTGCCTAAGCCGTGATGCAGGCCTTGCAGCACCCCTTGAGCCGAAGATCGCAAGTTGGCGGGCGTGGCCTGCGTGATGTAGGAGCAACAGGCCGCCCACACGGCGGCATGAGTGATGCCTGGAAGAATGTGCAAACACAATGAAGGTCGATGGAAGGAATTTGAAGATAAGTTTTTGAATTAAAAAAAAATGCAAGCTAGACTTTAGAATCCGGGGCCGTCGCCAAAATTTCTTTTCGTTTGGGCGATTACTCGCCAAATGTTGTGCTCCTGACTCTTTTTTCCTTTACTTTTGGAGAGTTTTTTAAGGTATCCGACTGGTTTAAACTCGTCGTTTTTGATGAAATTATCAAAAACATTTTATGACTTAATTTTGTAGTCTGTTTAATAAGATTTCTAAAACTGTCTCACGTTTTACTCTACGTGAATTACAAATGGAGTTACTGCTGTTTTATTACCGAACTGTAAGCATTATTTTAAGTTGCATGAAAACTTTATATGCGTTTTCTGAGAATTGATAGTTTTGAGGAAAACTGTCGACCGTAACAATGATTTCTCAAAAAGTTATTCAAGTATTGATATGAAATTTTCTGGGATTGTTTTCTGTAATATGCTTGATGTTTTCCTCTAAAAACTAAGGTCAGTTTTTAAAATCAAGTATTATTTTTAAGTGCTTAAATATAAACGAAAAGCATTTTTTATGAAAAATTACCAGTTTAGTAACTATGTTCAGCTATATCTCAAAACTAGTTTGAAGTACAAGAAATATTTTAGAGCATAACACAGATAACTGTCATAAAAATGTACTCCTACAAGGATTTATGTATATTTAGAATATGATTTTGTCTATGGCTGTTAGCGTAAGGCAAATATTTTAGTCATTTTTCTTCACATTTCTCATTTTTTAAAAAATATTATTTTGAAAGCCTAATTTTACAATATTTTCATAGTTTTAAAACATATGCAGTTGAAAAATAACATTAAAAATATATAAAAGTTATATTTTTAAAAAAATGTTTCCGAACACAGTCGGATACCTTAAACCAAATAACAGTATGATAAAGAGCGATTAAAGTTCTACAATTAAACTATTTGCTATTAAACACCAATTTTATAAATAGTGGTAGTGATGAGGTTAATTTTCTAAGAACCCACCCTACTCAAACTCTTACACCACTGTTCGGAGGTTCTCTGAGCCGGTGAAGATCGATATTACGAAAGCAAAAATAAACAGTGTGAAATCGACAGTGGAATACCAATTTTAGATGATTTTGTACAGATTCCAACTGATATCGTTTAGTTGCAAAACTCATAGACACAAGTCACAAATGACATTCTTACGTCGCAGTATTATACCAGAATGCCGAGTGGAGAACACTCCCAAAATTTAAAAATTTAGTTTTCTAATTCCTAGACTGGAGATACTGTCCTACCTCCACAAGAAAAACCCTGAACAGGGTTGCCTCAAGTAGACGAGTCTAATAAAGGAGGGAAACGGGTATGAAATCAACCGCAACATTTGGCAAAGCGCACTTCGTTAGGCGAGGAATTCGGTTTCGACCGAAGTACAAAGCGAAATTAGACTTCTGCTGATTCTATCTGAGCCAAATGAAATAAAGCCCTTTCCTTCCCTCCCCCAAAATGCAGTGGAATATCCCGTTTCCATAACGACCGTCATCGGCATGTCTGGTGTCTGGGGTTTTTCTCGTGGCGGTAGGACAGGAGGGTAGAATCACCCCACGTCTGTGGAGCAATCTGTTTGGTGATTTCTCGCAAAATTCGCTGTTCAACAGTGCAGCAACCCTCCCCTCTACTCATAAAAGGACAAGAAAATATGATGATAATGCTCACTTGTGAAGCTAAACGTTTTCTACCACCTTACCGTTCAGGCGTAAATACTCGGATCAGAATATATTTCAGTGAATTCGACAGCAATAGTTGAAGTTGGGAACACATAGGATAAACATGCAACTGCGAAATACAACGGTAATCTTAAAGAATCTAGCTACTGTATTCTATTAGTTTGTCTTTAGGTTTTCTATGAATATTGTTTGAGCTTCTATGAGTATAAGATTCAACGCCTCTTTTATGAAAATAATTATTTAAATAAAATAAAAATTTTAATATACCACGTTTTAAAAACGGACTAAAAAGTAAAAAAATAATTTCTTCAATCGCCATACAGATTTAAAACGAAAACGTGGGGCGCATGCAATAGATAATTGCTGCATAAATAGTTTATTTTAGTCACTAAAAATTTTATTGCAATGGAAATGATATGAACTGTTGCGTGAGTTTTCTCAACGACAGCTACTCCCTACACTCCTTACTATTAAATATTACATGCGCCCCACGTTTTTCGTTTTAAATCTGTATGGGGCTAGAAGAAATTATTTTTACTTTTTAGTCCGTTTTTAAAACGTAGTATATTAAAATTTTTATTTTATTTAAATAATTTTTTTCTACTTTTTAGTCTTGTGTGTGTGAAATTTTGCAATCGATTTTAATCATCTTGATGAGATTATGACGGAGACATGTGGCAAATTTCAGGTTTATTTCAGTTTCTCTTCACCTGATCGTAAATAGAAAATTGTTATTTTCCTGAAAAATTAAGTTACGTGACGCAGAGACCTTTGAGATATAATGAAAAACGTGCTGCACATGCAAAAAGATATGGCTAAAATATGGGGGTGCTTCGATGTTCCCATGGGCCATCCATACACCCAAGGACCAAGTCTGTAATGTTAATAGTTTTCGAGATATAATGAAAAACGTACTGCGCATGCGTCATGCAAAATATGAAACGGCAGACAAACAGACAGACAAGAAAGCGAATTAATATTGCATTGTCATCCAGTTCTGAGCTATGTTTAAAGTTTCAAGTCTCCAGCTCATCGGGAAGTTAGTTTAAAATTCATTGCAAAATTTGTACCGAACAGACAGACAGACAAGAAAGCGAGTTAATAGAAACGTGGTAATAAGGACTATCGTGTTTTCAATAGAGCCCTTCAACAAATTGAAGAAAGATTTATTTTGATGACAGTTAGTTATTTTTCAGTTGTCTAGTTCTAAATCTAAAGGTCACAAATTATAAAATATCTTCATTAATTTTTGTTTCAAACAAACATAGATTTGTAATAAGTTGCTTTTATAAAACTTTTTCCGAGTTAGAAAATCTGCTCCGGCTCATTCTGTAACCATTAATAACCACTTATGCGCATGAGCTACACCCCAGGATTTCTTTTTCGAAAACTTTAACGAACCCTCATGAAATTGAAAAAGAAATCCGCTGTATATTTAGAACTCTTTTCCTGGATATTTATAAGCAGCACTAAGCCATCACTGCAACCATAAATAAATCACTAATGTTAGAGGCTAGCAGTTTTGTTGCATTTTTGAATCGCGACGGGTTTTTGCTTTAAAAGCAAAGTAAATTCATTTTAAGGTTCTATTTTAAATTCATATTTTTAATTTTAGAATCTTTTCTAACATAGTGTTTTCTTTTAAAATTCTTGGCTTAAGAAAATCAGTCTTTTTCCTGATGCACGCAAATTTACATCATTAAAAAACTTATACTCATTGATCATGTTTTAGAAAATTGTTTTTTTAAAACTTTTTAACTTGATGGAAGCGATTTATGAAATCTTCTAGTACTTTTTCATTAAAAACAAGCAAAAAAGATCGTTTGGGCTTGCATTTTCCCTCCAAGTTGATGTGAATCTCGCGTGTTCTTGTTGTGAAATTTTACTTTTGGCGCCACAGCTATTTATTTTAAGATATTCTACAAAAATCTATCTTGAGAAAATAATAAAAGTGGTTTAAAATATTTTCCCACAAAAAATAGTAAATTTAAAGAATGCTTTTTGCTCGGCTGCTTTTTTTTTTCGTTGAAGCTAATTAAAACCTCTGTAAGACAACTAAATGTATATTAATAAGTGTTTTTACGAATTGATATTCCACACCATTTCATATAATACTAATTTCATTACACTTTGCTAATAATTTAATAATACATTTTGCCAATAGCAGTATAACATGTACACTCGAGGTTGAATCAGCCCTATAAGAAAGGAAGAATTTTCTGAAATGCATATTTCGAAAATATGGAATTGAATAACTTGATATAGTTTAATAATATTTATTCTTAAATATTGGGTTATTGCCAAAGTTCGTCCTTTTGTCACTAGAGGGCACTATATCGCAAAGCCGAAGTGTTATCTATTTCAGATACCTGTAGTTAAGATATTGTTTAAAAGAAAGTAGTATTTCAGTGAGTGTTTCGGGGGGAAATTGCGTTATTAGGTTAAGCTATTAAATTTTGCTCAGCATTTAAAATGGTAGAAAATAGGGAGTATTAATGATGATATATTATGTTTTTTTTAAATTTCCGAAAAGGTAAGAATGCTTCGAATACACAACACATGTACAGACTCGGGGAAAAAAAGTAGCCACCAGCATTATTCCGGTTCTGTTCATTGCTTCTTAAAACAAAAGATACCGTTTTACAGTAAATGACGTATACTAAAAGATTCTAAGGTTGAAAATTTCATAAGGGGTCGTCAACATATTTAAAATTGCACTCACTTCAAATTTTTTAATGACATCTCCATTTTGATGCCATAAATAAATTTCTCATGAATAAATACCCAAAGATATTAATTTTGGTTAATATATCATTAATAGATTGGAAGATATTTGACATTTTGTGTTCTCGACGTAAAAGGGGTCGTCTCCACATTTAGACAGAGAAGCAATCTGCTTGCGTTTGAATGTCGGTACTATCAATTTAAATTATTTTGCAGTTTAAATGTTATTTTAAAAGTAATGATCTACATTTTACAATCGGTAAAACTTGATGCGTAAAAATAAATAATGTAATATTACACCACTTTAATTTATAAATTTTAATTTATAAATAAATAAATTGTTAAATAATTACATATTTAAATCTTATAAAATAAAGTGGTACAATGATTATATTTAATAATGAAAACGGTTTCGAAATATATGCCGCCCGCCCTTAAGTGCATCGAATTACAATGAAAATAGCAAATTTATTGTAACTTCAAAACTATTCGTATGAATAAGCTGAAATTTTGCATGGGCTTATGAAATAGCCATCTGTATTGTTAAAATTTATAAGTGTTGCTGTTCAAAAATGTTTGAACATCAAATATCATAAAATATTTCATGTGCTCAAAATTATTTTTAAATCAAAAGTATAAGTGCAGGATGTGTAAAATACTTAAAACTATTACATCAAAAAAATTCTAGGTCAAAAACTATATTATTTCTCAAGATATCAATAAAATTCAAAATTTTACTTTAGCATTAAAGATTCAAAATTTTATTTGCTTATAATTTCAGAAGTTATTGAGCTTGGATAATGAAATTTGGTATCTGAGCATAAAGTTTCATGCAGTTTTGAAATCCGTTGATCCGTGTGCTGCCATGGAAATTTTTAAGTTAGCGCAATTATCAATATGTAGACGACCCCTTATGGACTTTTTAGATATGGAATCTATTAGTAGACGTTATTTTCTGAAATTTGGCACCTTTTGTTTTAAGATAAAATGAACAGTTGCGGAATAATGCCGGCTGTACATGGGAAGAATGACGTTGAACGATTCCAAATGCCGCAGTGGTTCAGAAAGTTTCGTGAAAACAGCAGCACGTTTTAGATACTCCGTTCTAAATTCTAAATAAATTTTCCTTGTTTTTTCGTCCATTTGAAATTAACCGTTTAAAACTTCACAGGAAACGATGTAAAGTTTGCCATCAACAAAAGTTACATAAATAGAAGAGAAAAATTGAATTAATAAATGAAATTTTCTCCAAAAATATTCTTAAGTCATAAGGTTTTCGAAAACATATTGAATGAATTCATCCTTTTAAACGATTAGGTGAAATCATTTCTGCCACTGTTCATGTTTTACAACACTTGTTACTTCAGTCAAGTTCCTACTATCAGGAGTATTCTCTACAGTTTTGCCAGGAACTGTATCACAGATAAAATGGATTATATGAAATCTATGGATCCTTTCTTATTCAAGTAAACTATTCCTGTTATTTCTTCCTCTTAAAATTTCAAACTTAGCTTTGTCTTTACAGAACAAGAATTAAAGTTTGCCACTAATAGAAGGTACATGAGCAGACAAGAAAAATTGAATTATTAAATGAATATTTTCAGTAGAAATTGAATCCATAATGTTTTGAAAAAAGTTACTCATCGAATCCAATTATTGAAACAGTAAACAGAATCATTTCCGTTTTTGCGGTTAGTTTACAACACTTGTTACTTCAATCAAGTTCCTACTGTCAGGAGTATTCTCTACAGTTTTGCCAGGAACTATATCAATAATAAAAATGGATTATATGAAATCTATGGATCCTTTCTTATTCAAGTAAATTATTCCTGTTATTTTTCCCCCTTGAAATTTCAAACTTAGCTTTATCTTTGCAGAACAAGAATTAAAGTTTGCCACCAATAGAAGGTACATGAACAGACAAGAAAAATCGAATTATTAAATGAATATTTTCATTAGAAATTGAACCCATAATGTTTTGAAAAAAGTTACTCATCGAATCCAATTATTCAAACAGTAAACAGAATCATTTCCGTTTTTGCGGTTAGTTTACAACACTTGTTACTTCAATCACGTTCTTTCAACCGAATCTCAGGAATTGCGCCAAAAAATAAATAAATATATAATGAATTCTTTCTCATTCAGAAAAATTCTTCTTGTCCCTTTTCTTTCTTTCTTCTTCTTTTTCTGCAATTGCTCATCGACACACATTACTTCATCCTTATAAAGAGCTCATGAATTCTTAATCAAACGAGATCTATTATTGCTTCAACAAAACAGTTTTTATTTCCGTTTCGAATGAAGAAAAGAAACGATCGATAAATTTATCTCCATCGTTTCATTTGCAGCGAAACACTTCAACTTGTTCTGAATAAAACAGTTCTATCGTCTGCCGCTTTCGTAGCATCTACCAAAAGAAAAACAAGCGAAGAAGAATGAATAATTGAAGAGTCCACATATTGACTGTGACCGTCACCGATCGGTTTCCATGGCGACCGCTGAGGGCAGGTATAGCTCTCGATCGCAAGGGGAATATTTATTACTCGGGAAGTTCTCTCATTTCAAAGATACCGTTATCTTGAAACATTTCTTTCTCTTTCTTGGGGCTTCTGATGCGTTTCTCATTACGGTTGGATGCCCGCGCAGTAACAGGAATGTAATTCAAGTGGAAAAAAGAGAAAGAAAAAAAGTTAACTAACAGGATATTCTCTCTAGCGTTTAATTTAATAGTAAGGCGAGCATGGTGTAGTAGTTAAATCGTGCAATGCTTTCGACTGTAAATGCAAGGCTGTGCACAAAGATGTAAAAATAGTTCCTCTGATTTTCGGGAATTTGTTTTGCGAAAGAAAACAATAGTTCAAAAGTTGACCGATAGATGGCGCTGTACTCGTGATAAGATGCTGAAAAAACGATTGTTTTAAAAGACATGCTAATTTTAAGATGCTAATTAAAAGACTTGACATGCTCACCGCCCATTACACTTGAGATAAAAAGGTGGGGAACATGCAGTTCTTGTTATTCTGCGTCTGAGAAGGTAGTCATGGCTCTACCATTCAAGGATCGGGCTCTGCTTGTGAAGCTTTTTCACAAGAATGGTGACTGTGCGGCAATTGCATCGAAGAAATTCCGGACATTAAAGGGTTTAAGAAGCGGCTCTGGTCCGATGACTGCATTTGGTCTGAAGAAGATGACTGATGAATTCGAAGAGTCGGGTTCGTCTGACGTGAAATGCGGCAGAGGGAGGAAAGCAATTGCTTCGACGTCAGTGGAGGATGTCGCTACAGCATTGCAGGAAGCGTAAAGCAGTGCTTTGGGGACGTTCAGTGCACGGGGAATTTCCCGAACTTTAGACATACCTGTCAGCACGGTTCGTAAAATTTTACGAAACATCCTGCAATGCTATCCATTCAAAATTAAGCATATTCAGGATTGATTCCTGCTGACCTTCCAAAACGAGAAGCTTTCGCCCTGCAATTTCTTGCTCGAATGAAAGTGGACAATGCATGGCCATGGAACATTTTGTGGGCAGACAAAGCCCATTTCCATCTCCAAGGTTCTGCCAATACTCAAAATTGCAGAATATGGGCAAGGAGAACCCGTTCCAAATGCAACCAATGCCTCTTCACTCTCAAAAGGTCACTGTGTGGTGCGGGCTTACGGCAGCATTTATCGTTGGCCCTTTCTTTTTCGAGGAGATTGGTCCTTCGAGTACAGTCAACGGGACGCTTTATGAATCTCTTTTGCGGAACCAGCTTATTCCAGCACGGCAACAGCGCGGATAGCACAATTTTTATCCAAGATGGCGCTTCTTCGCACATTGCAACACCAGTGAAGCAGCTGTTGAATCTGCATTTTGGAAATGGCAGAATTATCAGTCGCCATTTCCCAACAGCCTGGCCGCCACGATCATCTGACCTGAGCCCTTTTGGGGTTTGACTTCTGGATGTGGGGTTACCTAAAAGATGTTGTATACGGTGGCCCGATTGCGAACTTAGCTGAGTTGAAAAACCGCATTACGCAACACATTCACAATATCACCATTGAAACACTCCGATCTGTAGTGGATCATGTTGTTTTGCGCTTTCAGCTCATAGGAGAAAACGGTGGACAGCATATTGAACATTTCTTAAGCATGTCCGAATCCGATTTCCTCTTCTTGATGGTTTCATGAGTTTTGGCTTTTTCTACTGGTTTTGGCCTAGGGACAGTTAAAAACCGATTTTTCCTATCGGCTGTGGCACCACCTTTTCTTGGCGGATGGGCTTTGAAAAAAGAGTGCCACAACAACATGTCAAGTCTTTTAATTAGCATCTTAAAATTAGCATATCTTTTAAAGCAATAGTTTTTTTAGCATCTTATCACGAGTGCAGCGCGATCTATCGGTCAACTTTTGAACTATTTTTTTCTTTCGCAAAACAGATTCCCATTTGTTCACGCATACTCAGATAAAATATCATGGCATTCTGACCAGCGGTTCTTTTTTTACAGCCTTTTGAAAGCGCAACTTTACTGTATTTACGAATCAACTGAAAAGCGCAAAAATGAGTGGATACAAAATCAAACATTATGAATGTGGAGAGTGGAAAAAAGAGAAAGAAAAAAAGCTAGTTAAGTAAACAGGATATTCTCTCTAGCGTTTAATTTAATAGTGAGGCGAGCATGGTCTAGTAGTTAAATCGTGCAATGCTTCAGACTGTAAATGCAAGGCTGTGCACAAATATGTAAAAATAGTTCATTTGATTTTCTGGTGAATAATTTGATCTTACAGATTGCAATGTATTTACGAATCAACTGAAAAGCACAAAAATGAGTGGATACAAAATGAAGCATCATGAATGTGCAGAGTGGAAAAATGAAATGGATAGTTCTGATCACGGTCGAATTTTCATTCTGTCACACGCAAAAATTCATAAACTGCATATTAAATACCGCCTAATCTAAAACTGCTTTTTAATTTCTTGCTGCTGTCGGTAAGCTACCATTAATGGTTAATGAGACAACCTAGAATGCAGGAGGTAACTGCACCAACCAGGAAAGGCAAAAATATGGCTCCCCCTTTCCACAACCAATGTGTTTTCTAAAATATATAATGTCTGCATTCTAAATATCAAACAAACTTTTAATTCGAAATATGCATGTTTTACCTGCAAATATGACTTCAAAATATTATGATAAGAATTTTTAGACTTCAGATATATTTAAGATTTTATAGAGCTCAAAAACAATCAACTAGAAAAATTGGAATAAATTTAAAAATAAAATTTTAACTAAAACTTTAAA
>BGPR01004279.1:0-19523 GCA_013235015.1 Araneus ventricosus | reverse complement strand
ACTGATCTCAAGAACAGTTACTGACAGAGTATCAGAGCCACTGATCTTAAGAGCAGTGGCGGCTCGTGAGCTCAGAAACGAGGAGGGCCGCAAGATAATATTTATCAAGATAATACATTTTTAAAAAGCTACTTTATCTTTCAGTAGGGAAATTTTTAAAATTCCAAAGCTAGATGTGAAATTTCCTGCTTTTCAAACAAATTAAATAACCAGCATAGGACATTTACTACTAGTTTCACTAAAAGAAAGTTAAGTGAATGTTGATGTGACGATTCTGCTGACGAAAAAAAACAGAGCTCCACATAGACACTTCCCATCTCACCCACTCTCTCTCTCTCTCTTCACTCTATAACTCTCTTCCAAAAATGAATATCTTCTTCAAAAGAAATTTAGCTTTCTATCAAGAAAAAGCAAATAATAAATAAACCAGATGCGTTTCTGACGACGCAACACAAATCGAAACCCATAGGCAGCCAATGAGATTGCCACTTCGCGTGGAAAAGAGGAAAAAAAAAGAAAATTAATTAAAAAGAGCATCATTTTCTCGTTCAGTTGGCTCCGTGCCAGCCAGAGCTGCTCGACCGGCAGCCTATAGCCCCCTAGGTTAATGGGAGAAAGTGTTGCTTTTTCTCTCCTGATTTTCTGCTCAGTGATTGAATTTTTTTTTTGGGGGGGGGACAAAGTACTTTGCAGATATTATCATTTACAGAATATTACAAGGTGCGTTCGAAAAGTTCGGTGAATGGTCCCATAGTTGATTAACCGCGCTGGTTCGGATGCTGCGCTCATGCTGACGCAGTGACAGACATGGCAACTAGTGCCCCCTAGCGTCCAAATCACGACAGTTAAGCGGAAGTGCGCGCTACGACCAACTTAAAGAGTGATTGTGAGAAGGCCCGTCACTGCGAAATGGAGCAACGCGTGAACATCAAGTTTTGCTTCAAATTAGTCAGAACGGCGACGGAGACAAACGAAATGTTAATGAAAGTGTACGGTGTGGACGCAGTGAGTAAAAAGTATGTTTTTAGTGGTTTAAACGCTTTAGAGACGGAAAGGAAGACGTCAAAGATGAGCCGCGTTCGGGTCGACCACCAACAAGAACAACTCCAGACAACATCGAACGAGTGCGACGGATGCTTGCGGATGATCGACGGCTGTCTTTGAAAATGATAGCAGAAGAATTGAAGATAAGCCTAGACAGTGTGAGCAACATTATTCACGAACATTTGCAAACGCGTAAGAAGAAGGTCTACGCTTTTCCGACATTGCGCAGATCCACCAACGTGTGACGACGGTGCTTCGAGCGATACCGAAAGAAGCGTTTGCTGACGGTTTCCATCAGCTGTACAACCGATGTCAAAAGTGTATTGTAGCTAATGGTGATTACTTCGAATGCCAGTAAAGGTTTTTGTTTGTATACATTGTTTCCATTATTTTATGAGACCATTCACCGAACTTTTCGAACGCACCTTGTACTTTATTACTGAATATACTTTTATTACAGAATATTTTTCCCAAACTTTAGTCTCCCTACTAAATTCATTGGCATTTGAACTGATAGTTCGAGGTACGGTACTTACGTATTAACGCCACCGCAGCTACAGATTTGGCGGTTTTTAAGTGCCGCCAATCTACACCTAAAAGTTTTGCGACAAATCATAAAATAAAGCACTTTATTTAAAATCAAAACACTTTCAAAATTCAAAACACTTTATTTAAAAACAAAGTAGTCGATCGTATTTCGGTGGAAAATGGACCGATATAGAGTTTAACATAGATTCAAAATTGTCTCTATTTTCTTTCACCTGATTTCACCTTGGTACATTTTCGTCTTTTTGGTAAAATATTTCGCTCCTGAAAAAATAAAATTGCATCTTGTTCTGTTTTCGGCAAATCTCAAATACGCATTTTCGTAGCACTAAAAATGGCGTCAAAAATCAGCAAACAAAGAGGAATCCAAAAGATAACTGCGTGCGAATAACAAGGTTGCTCTTTATTGGCGCATTAACGCAACTTCAGCTGCGGTTGCGTTAACACGTAAGTACCCGAGGTACAAACGACTATGAGTAGTGTCCTGTTAGTCGCGAAAGGGTTAAATTTCTGCTCAATAATTTACTAAAATACTGAAATAAAATTATCTATTGTTTAATTTTATGTAGAGGGAGCGAGAGAGACGTTAAGTTGGGCCAAAATGTCCCGGCCCCAATGTGTCCCAAGCAAGCGGGATGCTGATTGTAGTTATAAATGGACTAGACGCCTCACTTACCTTGCACGAACTCAAACGGGAGCACCCACCACGGATTGCGCAACCATGAAATGTACAGAAATCTACAAATATTGCCCACGAGACCGACGCAAAGGACCTGCAAAGAGAAAAAAACACCGATTGCTCAGAATCATCTCAAAAGACGTCAAACAAAATGAAAAGTTTGCAATTGTTCGGAAGTTTGATATTTTTTTCGAGTGAAAATTTACATGATTTTAAGATGATGTTTTCATCATCGAGAGAAAACACGATGTTTCGGAAGTGAAGGCGATGGTGTCCGCATCGGTTAGAATGGTTTGGCTTTGGAGTAATTTTATGACCCAAAAGCCCCTTTTGGGTATGCTGAGCTAAGCCCAATGTTTGCAAAGCAAGATACAAATATAATTAAAGAAACGAGCGAGAATTCAATACAATGCATAAAGCCGAAACAGCTATATTTCTGAAAAAGACTAAATCTGTAAAGAGTAAAATACTGTCGACAGATAAATAATTTTAATAAAAGAAATTTTTAAAAACACACTTTTTTTATTAGTGCATTAAAAAGCTGATTTTTTTATTCTACTTTTTAATGCAATAATAAAAGTTAATTGTTTTCTACTTTTGAGTCTTTAATTCTTAATTCATTATTGTAAATATTATGGAAAATTATATAATCATTTGTTTTTCAAACTCACTACCAGGTAGCGCCACGCATACGTCATTAACATTTAATTAAATCAATCAATAAACTGATAATTACATAAGTTCTGAAAATATTAAAATTATGTACTGTCACCGACAACAGACAAGTGTACTAAATTTCAGAACTCTAGATTCGACAAAAACTGAGTGAAACAGAGTTGCCGAAATTAAACTTCCTTTTTTCACTTTCTCGTGTACAAAGTATATAGACAAAAGGAGTTTACATCGTTTCAAGGACACAGGGATGGACCCCAAGGTATAATCAAGAGTTACAGAGCACCAAATACACAGAGGTGGATTTTAAGGTACAGTCAAGGATTACATCGTACCAAGAAACGGGGGTGGATTTCTAGGTACCTCGTCAAGGATTACATTGCACTAAAGACACAGGAATGGACCCTAAGGTACAATCAAGGGTTGCATCGTACCAAGACACAGGAATGGATTCCAAGGTACAATTAAAGATTACATCATACCAAATACACAAGAATAGATCCTAAGATACAACCAAGGGTTGCATCGTACCAAGACACAGGAATGGATTCCAAGGTACAATTAAAGATCTGCCACAATACCAAATACACAGGAATAGATCCAAGGTCGTCAAGGGTTGCATCGTACCAAGACACAGGATGATTCCAAGGTACAATTAAGATTACATATGCCACCAAATACACAAGCAATAGATCCCAAGGTACAATCAAGGTTGCATCATCCAAGACACAGGATGGATTCCAAGGTACAATTAATTACATCATACCAAATACACAGAATAGATCCCAAGAGTAAATCCAAGTTGCATCATCAAGACACAGGAATGGATTCCAAGGTACAATTAAAGATTGCATTGTACCAAATACACAAGAATAGATCTAAGATCAACCAAGAGGGTTGCATCATACCAGACACAGGAATGGATTCCAAGGTACAATTAAAGATTACATCATGCTCAAATAACAAGAATAGATCCCAAGATACAACCAAGGTTGCATCATACAAGACACAGGGATGGATTCCAAGGTACAATTAAAGATTACATCATACCAAACTGCACACTAGAATGGATCCAAGGTACAATCAAGAGTTGCATCATTGACGCCAAAGACACAGGAATGGATTCCAAGGTACAATTAAAGGCTGTACCAAATACACAAGAATAGATCCTAGATACAACCAGAGGGTGTGCACGTACCAAGACACAGAATGGATCAAGGCAATTAAAGATTACATCATGCCAAATACACAAGAATAGATCCCAAGTACAACAACAAGGTTGCATCGTACCAAAAGCACACAGGAATGGATTCCAAGGTACAGTAAAGATTGCATTGCTTGCCAAATACTAAGAAATAGATAAGCAAAATACAACCAAGGGTTGCATCGTACCAAGACACAGGAATGGATTCCAAGGTACAATTAAAGATTGCATTGTACCAAATACACAAGAATAGATCCTAAGATACAACCAAGGGTTGCATCGTACCAAAGACACAGGAATGGATTCCAAGGTACAATTAAAGATTACATTGTACCGAAGACACAGAAATGGATCCTAAGGTACAATCAAGTGTTACATCTTTCCAAAGACACAGGGATGGATTCCAAGGTACAATTAAAGATTACATTGTACCGAAGACACAGAAATGGATCCTAAGGTACAATCAAGGGTTGCATCGTTCCAAAGACGCAGAGGTAGATGTACAATCAAGGGCTCATGCTTTTCCAGATAGAGTGTGGACGTACTTTTGTGTGTCCTATCTGCCTGATGAACTTGAAGCTGAAGAAGTAGGCGAAGATCTCCGAGATGTGGTTGATGACGGAGGCGACGCCGAAGAGTGTGGAGGTGCCCCCCAGGTCCTGCAGGTGCCAGAAGAGGAAGGTGAAGACGAGGCCGATGCCGAAGCCCATGAACCAGGTGACGTAGAGGAAGGCTCCGTAGCGCAGGTTGGCGAAGGTACGCATCACGGAGAGCCACTCGGGCAGCTGACGAGTGGTCTGCGCGAACACGGTGCTCTGGACGGAGACAAGAGGAACATTACACTACAGGAAACAGGGAGTCTTCAATTTCTTTCACTTCCGACCCCTTTTCAACGTTCTTCCAGCAGCCCATTTTCGTTCAAGTGACCCCGAAAATTGAAAAATACTCCCTCCACCCAACTACGTTTGCCGAATATGCCTTTTCCCTCCAAATTAACGGGTCTATTCTGGTACCCCCGGTTGGGTTGGGAGTTGGGGTGGGTTCCGCACGTTAACAACGGAACCCACCCCAACCGGGTGTACCAGAATAGACCCCTAAGAAGATGGCAGTTGGATTTACACCATTTAGCGTGTAGTTTAGGTAGTTGGCTATACATCTTTTAATGTACTGTTTTGAGAGTTGATTATGCATCTTTTAACTTACAGTTTACATAGTTGATTATGCATAATTTAACTTACAGATTAGATAGTTAGCTATGCATCTTTTAGCATACAGTTTAGATAGTAGATTATGCACATTTTAATTTACAGTTTAGATAGTAGACTACGCATCTTTTAACGTAAAGATTGATTATATAATTGGCTATGCATCTCTTAATTTACAGTTTAGATAATAGATTATGCATCTTTTAATGTACAGATTAGCTAGTTGGCTATGTATCTTTTAGCATACAGTTTACATAGTAGATTATGCATTTTTTTAACTTACAGCTTACATAGTAGATTATGCATATTTTAACGTACACATGAGATAGTTAGCTACGCATCGTTTAGCTTACAATTTAGATAGTTGACTATGGATCTTTTAGCGTACAGTTTAGATAGAAGACTATGCATCTATTATCGTACAGATTATATAACTGGCTATGCATCTTTTAGCATACAGTTTTATCTTTTATCTAACAGTTTGTGCATCGTTTAAGGTATAGTTTAGATAGTTGGCTATTCATCTTTCAGGGAACAATTTAGATAGTCGGCTATGCATCTTATGCAGCTTTTAACGTATGGTTTAGATAGTTGCCTATGCATCTTTTAAAGTACATATGTGCAAATGTCACATTTCCTAATTGAAAATGTAAATGATTAAACTGTTTGGAAAGAAGCAGTCTATTCCTTTTAGCAATATTTTGTAATTTGGATTTGATGTCAAAGACAAAATGTTACCGTAGGTATATTTAAGTACTAAGCTTAACACGGAATATAAGATTCATTAACTTCACTTTCAAGATTAAGATTCATGTTTCATTTTGAAGTAAATAGATAATGGGTTCCTTCATTTTTTGAAAATTAGACTTAAAATATTCGACAAAAAATGGCAAATTGGACAACTAAACTTAAACAGAAGTAGCAAAAGGAAGTTAAATGTTAATTGCTGACAAATAAAAAGAATTCAATTTAAAACAGCTATTTAGCAAGTTAAAAATAAATATTTTGCTACTATTTTCGCTAGTAAATATTTGAGAATTTAAAAGAAAGAGCAGGTTTGAAACATTTTTATCTTTCCCTCATTATAAATAACCTCATATCAAGTTGCGACCCAGAGAAAATTTATATAAATTGAAAACATAAGAAAATTGATAAAAATGTAGTACATTATTACGAAGCACTGCTATAGAAAAGGCATATAAATGAAATAATCAAAGAAAAAATAAAATGTGATTAAGCAATATTCGAAGAAAAATACAAGGTACAAATAAAACACACATCTTTATAGCGAGTACAGATTAACACCATCAATGCAGACCATCAGTATCATCTATCAATAATAGACCATCAATATCATCTATCAATAACAGACCATCAGTATCATTTATCAATAACAGACCATCTGTATCATCTATCAATAACAGACCATCAGTATCATCTATCAATAACAGGCCATCAGTATCATCTATCAATAACAGACCATCAGTATCATCTATCTATCAATAACAGATCATCAGTATCATCTATCTATCAATAACAGATCATCAGTATCATCTATCAATAACAGACCATCAGTATCATCTATCAATAACAGACCATCATGTAGAAAATAATATCAAGAACAAAGTAAAAACTATTTTTCTTAACAAAAGATCTCAATCAATATTAGCTTTTATTTAAAGCTTTCATTTAAAGAGTCATGCCATTACTTACTTTTAAACACATCCATCTTACCTTTGGAGCTGTCTCTTCTGTTTTTTTCGGAGGTGGTGGCGGAATGGGCGAGTCATCCATAACGGTCCCTTCAGTCAGAAAGCTGGGCAGTCCCGTTCCTTTCACGGGGGGTTCGGTTCCGTTCTGAACGACGGGTTTCATGGGAATCGGATCATCTAACGATTCGTAATCGAACTTGAACTGCGTCGCTGCCATCAGAGCACAGCCCATCAGGACAGAGAACGTCGCGAAGCAGATGGTGTAGTTCCGTTCTCGCTCGTGGGGACCACAGGGGTGGTCCGGGAACGCAGTCGAATGGTCCAGCGCTATCCCCACGAAGAACATGGCCAGTCCCCACCCCAAGGAACCGAACATCCTTTGCTTTCCATAGTTGTCCGCATTATCCGCCAGGTACGAGATTGTAGCAGAGTCTGCCAACGTGATGGCGGGGGCGCTGAAGAACTCCCCCAGCACTATGAGGAGGACCAGGAGGTAGAACACTTCCCGGACGTCTTCCTCCTTGTAGACTATTCGGCTGAAACGCGGAGACACGTACGAGACGTGCTCGTCCTGGTTGTAGTTTAGTGTGTAATCCACAGAGTTGGGGGACTTGCCCACCACGAAATTGGGTTCCTTCTCCTCTTCTCCGGTTTTCCTGGATCTGTCTTCCTTCGTTGGCTTTCTAGGGTCGTCCTTGAGCAGCTCCTCCCTCCGCTTTCGAATGCCCATCAGCCACTTGCCGACCTCGAACTCGTCCATGCTGTTGATGGCGTCTTCGGAAGTGGCGTTGATGTCCCTCGAATCGTCTTCGGACTCATCGTAGGCCGATGCCCTATCGATGAGCTCCTGCTCGTCGTAGACAGGGTCGTAGTCGTCGAGGTCCACCGGGGCGGCTCGCTTGTCGCGCCCGTACACGGACTTGTCCGGCACAGACAGTATGTGGTGCGTATCGTTCTTCATGACGCAGGAGGAAGCCGCGGGCTGGATGAACGCCAGAGCCAGCGTGAAGACAATCCATGACAGAAGCGAGAACAGCAGCATTATCTTTCCTGAAAACAAACATTAGATATGTAACAGTTACAATTAATATAATTTAATAAAAGATGTTAAAAATTAATTTCTTTTTCTAAAGAGATTATTTTCTTTATTTCAGTTAATGGATAAATTCAGGCCACAGGGGGATATAATTTTGACTATGTAGTCATGCCCTTGACAGAAAATTTATCCATATTAGAACTCCGATGGAGTGGTTTTCCAAAAAGTTCGCCATTCGAGTTTTCTTAAATTTCTTCCATTTTAATTGTTTTTCTTTTATATGTTTTAATTATTTTAATTAATAGAGCACGATTTTTTTGTTGTTTAATTTTATAGTGATTTGTTGTTTAATTGTAGGACAATATTGTTGATGCAATCACTAGTTAATTGTAGGACAATATTGTTGATGCAATCACTAGTTAATTGTAGGACAATATTGTTGATGCAATCACTAGTTAATTGTAGGACAATATTGATGATGCAATCACTAGATGCTGCTGCGTTGGGCGCGCAAAAAGGTGTATTGTTATCGCTATTGTTTACTTCTTCTGTTTCTTCTGTATTTTTTTCTTTTTTTGCATTCGATTATTAGATATGGAATAAATACATAACGTCTTCACCATCCTGCAAAAAGCAGGACGATTATAAATAAATTAACAGTAAGAGAAAACTCTAACAAATTTTTAACAATTTCAATAAGTCCATTTCTTGTCAATCCATTTGATATAAATTGGTACATGGGAAAGGTGAAGACAGATTTTTTTACAGAGATAGAGAGCTGTTACCTTGGCCATTTCTCTACCAAATCACTCGCAAGTCTATGTCCAACGCACCGTACCACATCAACAGAGACAGGCTAATGAATTATTGGCAAGAATTGCATTAATGATTTGGTATAAGCCATGTAACAAAAGTAACGCATATAGAGCATCTGTGATGCTCGCATTCAAATATCGATTAAATGTAGATTTTAGTTTCTCTGCATGCAATGGTAGCACAGAACAGCCGGTTCTGTGCTAAGTCACATCTCTTCTTTCCTATGATTTTAGTAAGATAATTGGTAAATGGAATTTGGTGACGGCCGAAGTAGGTTAGTTAGAGCGAGAGAAAGATGGTAAATTTTGACGAAATGGCCGATTTTTTTAAAAAACTGTGTGACCTTCTGTGTGAATAAGTAGTATATGTATGAAATGACACCAAATTTTTAGGACTTGAAATGGTATTTTAAAATGAAATCCACAGATGATTATGTTAAATTCTTGATTAAAAGCGTGACCACCCTCCTTCTGAAAAGGTTTTGTGTCTTGGACTTGTTCCCTTTTTGCAGTTAGAAGTTAACATACAGGGTGTCTGAGAATTGTTGGACACATTTCAAAAATTAATTTAAAAAAACTAATAATGTTACAACTACGGTTTTTTGAAATGAGAGAGGAAATAAAAAAGTTTTATTTTCTTGTAGGTGGCGTACTAATCCGACGTTCTAAATTTACTACAGTGAGAGATCTCCATTCTCAATGGATACCGATCAGCAAAAGCCTATGCTCGTTTTCTGGTTTCCCTTTTTTAGTTTTTCTTAAATATCTCGAAAAATATTCAGTTTTCACACTACATGTGAATTCACTAATTAAAGAGCGCAAAATTCATTCCCCATAAATACATGCTTTTAATTTTCTTCTAGCTTTAAAAGTTTCGCATATAATGGCTGCCAAAATTGGGATTTACAGTAATTTACGATCCCCTAGACCACCGTAACGGCGCGTTACCTGTCTGAAAAAATATTTAAATACCCTCTCACTTAAAAAAAACCCAGTAATTGTAACATCATTATTATTTTTTATTAATTTTTGAAATGCGTCCAACATTTCTGGGACAGCCTGTAATTCCTCTTGAAGTATATATGTTACCGGCAAAGTTTGAAATCTGGCATTCTATAGAATGCCTAGGCATTGTATATAATGCCTAAAACTAGCCGGCAATGTATGAAACGATTTATATTTCACACATTTCCTAGGCATTCTATAGAATGCCAAATGACAAACCGGCAAAGTATGAAATAAATCGCCGATTTGATTATATAATAAATAAAGTTAAGTGCAATTCAAAACTAAATTACAGTGGAATCTCCCTATAACGAAATCGCTTGGTTCCAGTTCAAAAATTCGCTATAGAGAAAATTTCGTTATACGGAGATTAGAGATTTTTGCAGTTATTTAAGTAAATGTTACACACCTTTTAGTACGTGCGATAAGTTCAAAAAATTTAATTAGGACTTTCAATTAAAAATGAAGTAATATTTATTATAAATTTGTTAAAATTATACTAATTTTTATTGTATAAATAAAATGCTCAAAAGTGAAGACAATTCACCAATTTAGAGAATAATATGTACTAGTACGGATAAACATAAAATGCGTATTGTCACATCCATTTGCTGTTTCCACCCCCACTCCACCCGGATTTTTGGAATCTTGGCCCGTAGAAATGTTGCTCCCTCTGTAGAAACCCAGGTCCCCACAACTGCATTACCCTTCACATAGCATTCTATTGTTATGTGTTATCGCTGGAATGAACAATGCGAATGGTTCCAGAAACAGGCACGTGTGAGCGATTTGTTTGCACAGAAATTAGCAACTATCTTCAAAAATGACAAAAATCGAAAAGATAAAGGTCAGAAAAAATTCGTTATAGGGAGACAGCCACTTCGTTACATGGAGAATATTTTGAATGTTATTTAACATTCCGATTTAAAATTTCGTTATAGGGAGAAATTCGCTGTAGGGAGACTCTACTGTATTTGCTTCCTTGATGCAATAAGTAGATTCACAATTCATTTTGTTTTCTTTAATAAGAAATTCATAAGCTTTGATATGAAAACTTTCATTTTGCTTTACGAATTTTGAATAAAAGATTTTTTAATGGTACTCGTTTATTATTTTTTCTAAATAGCATTTGTATTTTTCAGGAATGCACGCCTTTTAAATAATAGCCTTATTATGAAATTTTTTTCATACTTTGCCTAAATAGCATTTGTCATTCTATAGAATACCTAGGTATTATATACAATGCCCAGGAAAAGTATATAATAAATCTCATACTTTGCCTAAAAACGCCCGGCATTCTATAGAATGCCTAGGTATTCCATAGAATGCCGGCATTTCACACATTGCCGGTAGGATATGCAGTAGAACCCGAAAATCCGAACCTCGGTAATCCGAAATTCCGGATAATCCGAACAACTGTGTTCAATTTTCTGAAAAATTTTTACGGAAAAAAGGAAAAATAACAATTAAAAATCATAAACAAAGCTAATGTTTATTCCTAACTTAAAAGAAATATTCGAAGTGGTCTTTAAGAACGAGTGCAGCACCTTAACCCTTTGAACGGCAAAAATACTTCGGCTGAATGCTTTGAAAACGGCCTCTCTGTAGCTAAATGGTGAAAGCAAATGTTTCGGAGCCGGTTTAAGAGTAATAATCGAAGAACGACTTTCGGCGACGGAACCGGTTTTAGAATAGTCATCAGAGAGCGACTTTCTACGTTCCAGCCGGTTGAAGGGTTAATGAGTAGAAACAAACTCAGATATCTTCTGTTTACCCTTAATTTGTTTACCACTGTACCGTACGAATCGCCGCGTGCTCTTTCCGTACGCACTTCACAGGGCACCCAGAGTCAATACTCTACTGCATTTGGTAAATCTAGAGTATTTTACTGACTCTCCCGAATAATCCGATTTCTCCAGAACCTGATCAGACGCCCCAATTAATTCGGATTCCCGGGATTCTATGTATCTTTGAAATAAATACGTCAACAACCAGATGTACAGTCCCGGGAAAAAAAGGAGCCATCTAGAATTATTCCGCCGTTGTTCATTTTATCCTAAAACGAAAGGTACCAAATTTTATCAAGTTCTCTTCAGCTTATTCATACGAATAGTTTTGAAGTTACATTAAGTTTGCTATTTTCACTGTAATTCGATGCACTTAAGGGGGGGCGGTGTATATTTCGAAACCGTTTTCATTATTAAATATAATCATTGTACCACTTTATTTATAAAATTTAAATATCTAATCATTTAACAATTTATTTATTTATAAATTAAAATTTATATATTAAAGTGGTGTAATATTACATTATTTATTTTTCACGCATCAAGTTTTACCGATTGTAAAATGTAGATCACTACTTTTAAAATAACATTTGAAGTGCGAAATAATTTAAAATGCTGCTACCGACATTTAAACGCAAGCAGAGAGCTTCTCCATCTAAATGTGGAGACGACCCCTTTTACGTCGAGAACACAAAATGTCAAATATCTTCCAATCTATTAATGATATATTAACCGAAATTAATATCCTAAGGTATTTATGCATGATAAATTTATTTATGGCATCAAAATGGAGTTGCCATTGAAAAGTTTGAAGTTAGTGCAATTTTAAATATGTTGACGACCCCTTATGAAATTTTCAACCTTAGAATCTTTTAGTATACGTTATTTTGTAAAAAACTGTATCTTTTGTTTTACGAATGGCCACGGCATAATGCTGTGTGGCTCCTTTTTTCCCACGACTGTGCAGTAAAGCTTTGAAATCTGATGATTCCTTTCGACTGTCCATGCGTGGCGTTGCTCACCTTTTCTGAATCTGTCGGCCATGCTGCCCCAGAAGGGAGCGGCCAGGAACTCGACGAAAGGCCGGACGCCGATGAGGAAGCCGCTCTGGGTTGCGTTCATGCCCATCTGCTTGAAGTAGACGGCCAGCAAGGGGAAGAGAGACCCGAACGCCGAGAAGAAGAAGAAGTAGAAGGTCTTGGAGATCAGCAGGTCCTGGTTGAAGTTGGTGCACAGACTGTCGATGATGTCGCTCTTGGACCTGGGGCCGTTCCGGCGAGGGGGCGGGTTGTTCTCGAGCGGGGCCATGAACCCGTCGTTGTCGATGCCCTTCTCCACCCCCCGGTTCTCCTCCAGACCTTTCATTTCAACCATCCTGGATGGGTTTGATGGACCTCTCTCCTCAGTGTCACAAGAAGTCCATGGCCGGTCGGTACTAGCTGACGCCGAACGGGGTGCTGGCCAGACAGAGGTAGTGGAGAATGGAAGATGTCATTGAAGTTGGGTGGAGGGACTCACTGGGGTTTTGCCATCACAAAATGGGCCTCTGTGGGAAGTTTTGAAACTGGAAGAGAGAAATTCACATTAGGGTTTTGAAAGAAACATAGAATTTAAAGATGTTGAAGTGAGTGGCACTCATTCATCCTAGGTGAGTACACGTGAATGGATCGAAGCAGGAACTTTTTCCGCCCGGGACGAACTTACAACATGCCGCCCTTCCTTTACAAGCTAAATAAACTTTAAAAATAAATAAATATATATATAGTTAGATATTTTTAAACCATTAAACTATTTTCATCATATACACCTATTAAACCATCTTTTAAAAATTAAATATAATAAACAATAACTAAACCAATATTCACGATGAAATGGGAAGCAAGAAGATTAAAACATTATATGAAAACCAATCAGAATGTAGATTCCAACAAAATCAAATGCCAATCATTGGAATCGATTAATACCATTATTTCGAAATTTATAGGCACCAAACTTCTGTAATTGTTTGAAAAAGACCAAAGAAATATAGGAGTAAATCTGCCAAAGATATTAAAAGAAAGAACGCAGAAAAAATTAACTAAAATAACCTTGATTCAGAAGTTCATAGCCAAAAAATGCCAGCAAAGCAATTGCAGTATTGGTTATTTTTGTGCAAAATATTTTAACTTCACGATATGATATATATACTATATTAAATCATCAGTAACTAAGATTAAAACTATAGAATTTCTATATATTATAAATAATACCACATTTACTAAACGCTAAACATAAATATATATTTAATATTGCTATATTAACAAAAAGTATTAACACTTTTAAAAATGGACATAGAATTGAGTTAATTTGAGAATATTCTTATCCTTTGATTTCAGATTGAATTGTTAGTATCACAACATTCAGATGAATTAAACATATTACTTAAAATATTGCAAATGATAATGCGAAAATTGCGTGTTATATTATAAATGTTAATATCAAATTAAATAGAGTTAATATAACGTTTACTTAAAAATCATAAATCCTATAGTTTAATGATATTTAATATATTTGAGTATTATATACATACTTTTAGTTAAAATATTTTCACATAAGATTCAGACTAATCTTATTTTCTTATCTTTTGCATTTTTTGACTTTGAATAAGTAGCATTTGAATTCATTTCATACTTCTTTTCTTGTATATTTTTGGAGTTTACTACTGTATTTGTGTACTTTTTTCAACAGCATTACAATCTCTGAAAGGTTAACTGCTTCTATATTTCGAAATCAATGCATAATCTTACTAGTCGAATTAGTTTTGATATTGAATCCTCCAATTATTTTCTCAAGTAATAGTTTTATTTCTTTATTCTTAATGTGAATAATTTTAATTTAATGTGATATCAATAATTTTAAATAAGATATCATTGAACCACTAGTTCAAAGTGATATATGTTATTAAATAATGAAGTTATTTCTATAATACTCTCTACAGTGGGATTTACCGAAAAATGCCAAAATATGAGTTAAAGCAACTAGTATTGTTTTTTTGCGTACAATGAAGTTGAACTATTGTGAACCTTTCCTAGTATGAAACTTCTTTCCTTACATTCTGAATTTTGACTCATCATTTAAGTGACACCTGGGCATGGCCCTTACGCCTCATGTTTACCTTACTTGATCAAGGTCGATTTTCTGTATCTAGAGGAAATGACGGTGGTGAAACCCCTCTGGGCCATACAGAGAATTAGGAGAAATGAGTGGTCATATTTCCTTTGCTCCTGAATGGGATATAAATGCTTAAACCATGATCATTTGACTCTTGATTAGAGGGGTAGCTCGGAAAGAGAGGAGAGACTGTGGGATGAGTCCATCCGAACCTTCTGAGGTCGTATAACAGGAAGAGCGACGTTTTCAGGTGGAAAGGGAATCGTTAAGCGGCACATTTCAAACTGCTAAGGGCTGGTAAAGTGCTATATGAAGAGGGGAAAGGCTAGGAGAAGAAGGTACAAGTGATGATAGAGTTTTGTTAATGACATAGTTAATAATGTGCGTATCATCTTGTTATTCTAGGTTGATTGCGTTGTCGTGCCGTTAACGTATGTGCTCAAAGACAAACTCACTTTGGAGCACATATCATGATTCAATGTTATCTTGAGGACAATCTGGCGTCAATTTTTTACTTTTCAAAGGAAGTACAATTTTTTAAATTCATTTAGTTCTCTTAGCATTTTTAAAATTTTTTATGCGACTTGAAAACAACGAACGTTTGGCGCAGTATTAGGCCAAATTGGCCCTTATTGCCATTAAAACCACACCAATAACCAGCTAGAATAACAAGATATACGCACATTATTAACTATTTACACAACAAAACTTTCTAAGTCATCACTGCACTCTTTTCCTCCTCAGCCATCCTTTAGCTAAAGCCTACTCAACTTTCACATTAAGAAACAAATTCTTAATACTATAAAAAATGATATACAGATAAATCACATTTGACATTCCGACTGGAATTTTGATAGTTAACACTCTTTACATTGCGAAACTGTAACTGTTGAAAACAGATGTTGTTACAATAGAAATTGCCCTTGGCTATACTAACACTGTTCCACTTAATTAAGATTGCATTACCCCTTCCACACTATTATGATGACCCCCTCCCCCAGGGAATAAATTTGTCTGACCTTCTTTCACCTGAATATAGATAGCTTTATTCTCCCGCCCAATGCTGTATTATCCCATGGATGATGACAGCAGTTACGGTGAATGACGGAAGACAATAACAAGGAGCCTAGTCTTCTAGTTCTGACTGTCGAAAAAGACTTCATATTTTATCTTCCAATACTTTGAAAATAGGAGAAAAAAACCTCTGTATGCCTACTGTATATTAGCCTGAAACCCCGTTTAAAAAAGATACTCAGAGCTTCCATCCACATCGTATTCCAAACTTTAAAATTGAATGAGAAATAATATAAATATGAAATTCTGAATATGACTTTACTTATCATATCATACATTTCATGGAGATATCAAGAATAAATATCTCCGACTTGTTTTTTAGATTTTACTTATTTGCTTCTCTCTCGGTTACCAAGGTGTTCCACAGTTGTAATATTCGTGAAAGCGAATAAAAAAATATATATTTATGAATTATTAAAATATTTGAAGAAAAGAAATTAATTAGATTAAAAAATCGTTTGGTCATAAAAAGAAATTAATTTAAAAATATCGTTTGGTTCGGAAAAAGAATATTAAAAATATCGTTAGCATAATTCTTTTCTGAAGATTATAAAATAGTATGGCAACAATATTTGTACATGGCTAACGTTGCAGCAAGGAAAAAGAATAATAGGTTTTATACATGAATTCGATGCCAGAAGTGAGTGATGTAACCGTTTGTGATGTAAGTGTATGTGTGTACATGTTTGTGCTGTGGTAGACGTTCAATAACATATTATTTTTGATAAAGAAGCGCGATTCTTCATTATTGCTTCTTGAACTACATGCACTTAGCTTTTTTAACATGTTTTCGCAAAACGTTTTAATAATAACTTAATCTATTAAGTAGATTCTGAGATCATGCCTGTAAGACTTGAAATTGTTGGAAGGAAATATTTTCAATCACATTTTTTATCTCATAACAAACTAATTCAGCTTCACGTTTCTTTCTTTTACGCCAATGCCTTTTTTTAATAAAGGTTCACGAATTAAAACAAATGCTTAAACTTTTTTATGTGGAGTGTTCTGTTAGAAACAAAACAACGTGACTAACTAATCTGATTCATACTTAAATAAGTCAATGAATCATTCATTCTAACACCAAATGAAAGATCATTCTTTATGATACAGAATTTTTCTAAAATTATAAACAAGGATTGTACCTTTGACAATTCATAAGTTTATTCATTTTTAAATATAATTCATTTGACTTAAAAGTCGATACAATTTGGAATTTTTCCTAAAATTTCAAGCAGGAGTTCTTTATACCAACAACGACTGTTATTCAATCTTAAATAAAAAAGAACATTCTAATACCTACTTCTATGGATTATAATAGAACAAAGATACTTGTTTGCATTCCTGTATTATTAAAGAAAAGATAATAAGAATTCACATTATATTAAAGAAGGCTAACATCTATTTCCTTAGAACGATTCATCATAATTTTCGGATGATATTGCGTTAAAAAGAGCTACTAATGGCTCATCCCCGCAGGAATGCTTTGTCAGATCATTATTCATCCACCTTCTTTTCGAAAGATCATTCATTCTTACGATTCGGTTAAAGAACGTCATTGCTCACGAATATCATCCGCGAAGCAATTATTCTCAGTCATTCGAGAGCAATTTTTTGAAATGCATTTGTCATTCACTAGATGGCAGTGCGTCATTAATTAGACAGTGTGTTAATTCCCCTTTTAAAACAAATGAGCTGCTATTTATCTACTATCGCTGAACCACTTTTCATATTAATGCGAAAAACATTTAATAATAAGGCATATTAATAAAAACGTCCTAAATTCATATAATTAAGTGAGTTTTCACACGCTTTCATTTAACTTGTTGCATGCCTGTAAAGATCGAATTTTGTTAACGATTTGCACCAATTTCTCGATGTTCTTGAGTCCTGCAATTTTGTACAGTTGTGTGTTCCTAATCAGAATACTCAATTTCAATATTTTCAGAACTTATTTACCAGTTAATCAGTTAATTTTAGTTGCATTTTAATTCCATATTAAAAGCGCCATCTAGTAATGAATTTGAGAAAACAATTAAAGAAAATTGCAAGAATCCGTTATAATAATGAATTACGAAATAGATCTTAGTCATAAAAAGTAGAAATTAATAAAAATAAATAAATTTTACGTATTAACCCTTTCTGTGACCTTGGGAACATACTTCCCCCCAAATTCATCCATTTTTACATGCATTTTTTAAGATTGGCGCTAAGTTCCCGCCAAATCTTTCGATGAAGCAAAAACCTGGATGTTCCAATTACTTTTCTCAACTCTTAACGAAGCGTTTGATTTTGTAATTAATTATTAATTAATAAAATCAATTAACAAAAAATAATGTGATCCCATAAGTGAATGAATTTCTTTTCTTAAATTAATCTCAATACCTAAGTTATTTTATTGTACCACTACTAGAAAAAAAAATGGCCTTATAAAGGGTTAAGAAAATCGAAACGATGTTTCCTCTAAAATATAGTGGTCAGAACAAAATCGTAAATATGCGAGGAGATTGAAACAATGCCATAAAAAATTAAGCCGCATTCATTAAAAATTTAAATGTATCACAACTGTTATTAAATTTCTTTAGAGAAGTTCTCTCAGCTCCACACGTTTTTAGGATTCAATTCTGACATCCAGAGTTTTGATAAAGAATTGTTTTCCACTTTTCAGTGCGGAAATAAAAGCGTGTTTTAAAACACTTTTTATTTATATTATTATTTCTCCAGATTATTGCTTTAAATTTTAATTAAACGCTCCTATTTAATCTTCGTTGCAATTTTTGTGCAGTCGGAGCTTTTTTTCTGGTGGGTAAGTCTTACAGTCTACTTAAGTAGATAAAAGAGCTTCCAGCTGTCAAAAGTCGTTAATTCTCAGAAAACACGAACAAATTGATTTTTCTTCAGCCGGCAAGTAATTAAAAACTGTCAACAGATGTTTTCTGTTTCGAAAAGAAAAGCAATTTTTTTTTGAATACAAGTTCATTTAAGCCATCAAACAATATTAGCTACTAAAGTTCTTTTCTTTAAATTACGAATATGTGAGAAAAGAAAATCACTGCGTCAGACTTAGTCTGGCTTTTTGAGCCTCTAAATGCAAGCTATTTTTATTCACCGGGAATCTTTTTTTAACCTTTCAACTTTGTTAGTCTTTATTCACCGCTTTCAAAATAAACGTCATTTTATTAAAGGACTTAGAAGTGGAAATTGATTTTATTTAAATTATTTTTGCAATCTTTAATTTATAATTCATTATTATAAATATTATGAACACTTTAAATCAAATTTTCTCAAATTCACTACCATACTTGGTATACCTTGTGTATATTAGGTGTAGTCACTTCTATACCAGCAAACTTCCTGCAAAGTAACAAAGCATAATCGACCAACCCACTTGCAAAACAAGTTTGCTGTGAAGTTATTATGACAAACTTCACACCACAATTGCAAAACAAATTTGCTGCAAAGTTGATACAGCACACTTACACACCACGACCTGGATACAGTTGTATATATCTCGGGTTTTGATCTTTGCCTCTTTTTTAAAAAAACATCTGATTTTTAATTTCATCTCCTAGACCGTCCTTCTTTTTATTAAGTCAA
>BGPR01004278.1:104216-115538 GCA_013235015.1 Araneus ventricosus | reverse complement strand
ATCAAAGCGATCACGAAACCGTGAAAAGTAATCAATAATAATAGAATGGAAATATGAGTTAAAAATTTCACTTCATGGATTCTTCCTATGGCTGCAATCTTTGCGGTGGTTTGTAACCTGAATATTACAACATTATTTAAATACAGATACTTTTATCACATATTTCGAACGTTTATAATGGAATATGCATATAAACAATTGTTGGGATTAAATCAATTTTATTTTTTGTGCAATTTCTTCACCATCTTTCAGCTGATCTTCTGATATTACAAAATATTCTTTAGTAACAAAATAGCGTTTGTAAATAAGCTATGGATAGAAGTCTAATGTTTTTGTTTCTCACGAAGAGTAAAATTCTTTTTCTGTTATTCAAGAACATTGTAAAATATAGTATAAGTATATTCTATAGAAATAAGTATTTCTAAAATCAAATTAAGTATGATTGTTAATAATTAAGGAAAGTCATTTAAAGAAACTTATGGAATTATTAAGCAATTTATAGTTTTTGCCAATTTTACATATGAAGATAAATTAAAAATAAGGAGACACGAAAATAAGTACATAAAAATCGATTCCTCGTATTATCAAAATAATAATTTATTGTCAGTATTTAAGGTAGAAATACCATATCTTTAGCTATACACTGCATTAGACCTCCATCAAAACAAAACAAGCACCTGTCCACTATTAAATTTTTGAAAAGAAAAAGAAGGAACAAACTGGTATTAATCCAATAATTTTAAAATAACACTCCTTCTAAATCACCAGATGTATCACATACGAACGATTGCGTGTTTGGACTAGTTAAAAGAGGATTGAACAATCGCAGACCTAAAATTATTAATGGAAAATAGACAGCTATGGAAGAGCAGTGGAAAAACATTACAAACGTTAATTTTACAAACTGATTATTATGATGGAAATCAGGATGTAGAACGATAGCTGAGAACAAGAGTAATCAAATTTAATATTTGGAGAGTAAGAAACTTTGTAACCCGAATTATTTTATATCAAAAATCGTTCAAAAATAATCGAACAGCATTTTCACTACATATGGTCAAACGGGGTGTTTGTTTTAGTTTGGAGGCTATGAAGTTTCGCGAATATAAAATAGGGAATATAATGATCAATGATAAACTAAAATTGTCTGCTGCCCGGGGGGGGGCAGAAAACACTTTCTTATACGGCGGCTTATCCTTTTATATTTGAGGTGCCTTATCCTTTGGCAGGTGGGTGTTCTTAAGGTATGTGACTACCTCAAAATCCTCGTTTTGGTGAAAATTTTCGAATTTTTTTTTATGTGTTCATTTTATAGCCCATACATTTAGGATTCCAAAACTGCTTCAGTTTTGTTTTTACGATAATTAGAAGCGAAGTTATAGTATAATTAATAAACCGGAAATGGGTTTCTTGATACCGGAAGTGGTCGTTTAAAGAGACGTGAAAATGTAAACAATTAGTTTGAACGACTATTTTGTGACTTTTAAGCAATATAAATGCCCAAATCTTTTTTAAAATATAGATCTACGTTTCCTTTATTTATTTTTTATTAATTTTATTTGCATCTGGCAGCTGTTTTTGTATTCAAGTTTGTGTTATTGAACGGCAATACTATTATCGTTTGCAGTTTGTTTACACTGTTATTGTAAAAGCGTTATTCTTGTTTACTGGCTATTTCTCAATATTTTTAGTGTCAACTCTTTTATTTATCTTATTTTAAGTTTAATTTATTTATTAATCACTTCAAAATGCCAAAAGCTAGGTCTAAGAAGTTTAAAAAGCGTAGCTTTCATGGAAACAGGCACAGAAATTCTGTCCCCAAGAATAATGTGTCTACTGCAAGTGCAACAAAATTGAACACTTTGGAAAGTTCTGATGGGCTAGAATATGACTTTCAGGAGTTAAAAGGAAACAGAATAATTGATATCCAAACTTTACTTGGAGTATTTTCGATTCTTTCTTGTCCAAAATGTTTTGCAACTGGATTGAAACTGACTGAAGATTCTAAAGAAGGACTTTGCTCAAACTTTGCTATAGTTTGCAAATGTGGATTTATGGCTGGATTTACATCAACTCCCAAAGAGAATAAAAAGTGTTCTGTAAATACTTTGTTGGTATTTGGCTTGAGATTAATGGGCTGAGGATTTTCTGCTGGGATGAAATTGTTATGTACTTTAAATTTGCCATATGTTTGCAAGAAAACATTCAGAATTCATGAACTCAAACTGTTGGAAGCAGTGAAGTATAGTTGTGAAGAAAATATGAAAGCTGCATCAAAAGAAGTGCAAAATTTTAAAAAAACCCACAACTTGTGGTGTTTCTGTTGATTGCTCATGGCAACGGAGAGGCCATATGTCACTAAATGGCTGCGTCTCAGTTATTTCCATCGACACTGGGAAAATATTGGATTTGGAAGTTATGACGCAATATTGTAAAATGTGTGAAATGAACATCAAATGCGACCATGAATGTTCCAACTACAAAGGTTCATCTGGAAATATGGAATCTGTTGGAGCTTTCAGAATTTTTGAAAGATCCGTAATGAAACGAGAATTACAATACACTGAATACTACGGAGATGGTGATTCCAAGGCCTTTTTGAAAGTGAAGGTTATCTATGGGGAGGACACAGTTACAAAGCTCGAATGTATAGGACATGTACAAAAAAGAGTAGGCTCACGGCTTAGGAAATTAAAAAAAAAACCAAAGGACTCGGTGGAAAAGGTAAATTAACCGATAAATTTATCGACAAACTTCAAAATTATTACGGCATTGCTATCCGCAGCAATGCTGGAAGTATCGAAAAGATGCAGTCTGCAGTAATAGCTGCTTTCTTTCACTGCTGTTCTAGCAATCGAAACCTCATGCATGGGCACTGTCCAGATGGGAAAGACAGTTGGTGTCGATATAAGCGAGCTTTATCCGACAAAAGACAATATTTGGAAAAATCACCAGGTCTCCCTAATTCTGTCATGAAAGTGATAAAAGCAACTTATCTAGAACTGTGTGACAAAAACTTGCTAAAAAAATGCCTGCATGGTATGACACAGAACAATAATGAAAGTTTCCAACAACGTCTTGTGGACTATTTTACTTAAAGAAACATTTGTTCAGCAGAAAACTTTGTTTTTAGGTTCATATATTGCAGTTTTATTGTTTAATTCAGGATATTTAGGACTGTTACCTATTTTCAATTACTTAAAAATACCAATTGTTCCACTGACACTAAAAAAATATATGGGAATCGACAAAGAGAGAGTTATGAAATCGAAACGTCAATCGTTACCTTCCACAAAACTCTCCTCAAAAAAGCAAAAAGCTAAAAAAAAATCAAAATTAGTTAAAAATGAAGTTAAAGAGGGTTTGACATATAAATATGGTGAATTTTAAGAATGCAAAGTGGGTAGAAAATGTTTTGTGCTGTATTAAAATCTTTAAATGTGTTTTCTGAGAAACTGTGTTTTTCAGTATTTGACTTTACGCTAAACATCACAACAAAAATTCTTTTTAAGATATTGAATTGAAATTTTGAGAAAATGTTTTAATCAGTTCTATCTGTGTTATGAACTAGAATCTAACCCCTATCTACATATTTATTTATTTTATTGCCTTTTTTGTAAAACGAAACGTTAGTTTTTTTTTTAATGAGTTTTGGCACAAAATTTGGAATATATCAAAAACTTTTAGAAATTTTGCAAATCTTTTAGTTCATAACACAGATAAAGATGTTATTAATGTACTGTATAAATATTATTGAAATATATTTATAGGAATTTTTAGTAGAAGGTTTGCCGTAACTGTAATTTTTTACTAAAATTTTACTAAAAATTGTCAATATTTCCAAAGTCAAAAATAATTTCATAGAAATTACATTTAAATTCATAGTTTTATGTTCCATTTTAATTAAAAACATATTTCTTTAATTGAAAATTCAAATATTTAAAAAAAAGTGCTCCGAAGGTAGTCACATACCTTAAAAGGAATTTTGAGAAATTTTTAAAAAATTCTCAAAATTCAGAAAATGATGTCAGAAATTCAAAACTAACTTCATTAGAACGGAAGTCATGTGCTCTTTTCGATGGTGTATCTATTTTTTCGTACAATTATCCAAAACCGTTCTATTGAGAAATTAGTGCGAAAAATCAGCCCAAACAATACAAAATATTAAATAAAAATTTTTCTAGATTAAATTTTAAAATTCCGGCTTTTATTGTGCATTCAGCAACCATTAAGGCGACCTGTGTGCCAAATTTCAAGGCTGTAAGTGCGATTGATTCTTCTGGACATCGCATGCACAAATATTGCCTTTTATAAGTATCGATATAAACATTATTCAGCTTTACTGAAATTTTTTCCAGCGCTTTTCACACATGTGTAATATAATGTTTTTATCTTGTCACAAATTAAAAATTTAATCTTGCGCAGTATAGTCAACGTAATGACCTCTGTGCCAGAAAAACCAACCAATCATCGTGTGTTTATGAATATGGTAATTAAAAAAATGGGGACTTGACACCAAAATTCTTGATATGAAAATATATTCGATTTGCTGCAGTATAGTATGAAACAAAGCAATAAAAGGTCACATTTACAATATTTTTAATATACTTCTTCTCCTTTATATTGACTAAAATCATTGTAAACATTTTTTATTATTGCATTTATATACTTTTACACTGCAACTTGCGCCTAAAGAAGAATATTTTAAATATTTTTAGGAGTCAAGCTCTTTTCTCACATGAGTGTTGAAATTTCGTCAAGCGGAATGATTAAATACATTCATATAATAATTTGTACATAATATTATACAATTTGTTAAGTAATAAGAAAAAAACATAATATTTGTATTATACTTTATAATATTTTCAAAATTCTGAGTTGTGCCATTGATATGAAAGATATCAGGAACATTTTATTCCATTAGGTTTTATATTTTATATAATTTTTTAATTAACAAAAATTAAATACATTTATTTAAAAAATTGTTCATACATTATATATTTTTTCAGAGAAAGAAAATAATAAAGATATTATTCGTTTTATTTAAAATACTGAGGTGTACCATTGACATGAGAGAAGTCAGAAAAATGTGATTTCATAATTTTTTTTTATTTTACAAAACTTATTCCTTACAAAGATTATTGAGAATTATAAACACCACAGTCAAAACGCCATATTTCAAGGTTCATTTTTTCTCATATGCATCTGAAATTGATTTTTGAGAATTCATCTGAAGATTTATTTCTAAATTAATATGATCTTCTCTTGATCAAGTCCTCATCGCCAGCGAATGTGGTTAAAAATTCCCATACATATGAAGAAAACTTTCATCCTTCCAGAATGCTAATATTGTTCATTGTCATAAACCTGCATTATTTTAACAATCAAAAGTCCATTCATAAGGAATAAAGTTATATTCATAAGAAATGTAAAAATATCTGGAAAGTCTGGCTCATATTTGTTGTTTGGAAATTAATCAGATGGACACGATATTGTTTCCTTGATGATATCCGACGCTTTTTCGGCAACCATGATGGTCGGGATGTTGGTGTTCCCTGATGGGACGAGGGGCATGATGGATGCATCAACAACACGCAGGCCTTGAATGCCTTTCACTCTGAAATAGTTGAAGGAAAACAGTAACATTAAATAAATTCATTGAAAACAATTAAAGTTGACATTGGACATAAAATATTGGAATATCTTTAAAAATGTTATTTAGAAGAGGACGAATATTAAATAGATCAACGATATGATATATTTTGATTTCCATACTCAAATCTCCGTTACGGCCTTCATTAAAAAGCATTTATTTTAATAAGAAGAATTAGGATATTAATGTAATTCGGCACACTTAAGCAGATGGGGACCAACTAACATGAGAGCAATTTAAGATGTATTTACTTTTATAAAACGTTACAGCAAAACGTTTAATGATGGTTGTTGCTAAATTAATTCATAACCCGTATTTAAGTACCGCAATATCTATTTTTTGACGAACTTCTAATTTATAACCTTTGTCAAATGATGAGGTTTACAACTAACGGCCAAAGAAATAATACCACAAACAAGTAAGGAAATAGTAGCAAAGGGAAGGTTTAAACCGAAAACGAATTAATGTAGAGAAAAATCGAACAATATATACACTATTTGGTTCTGACTATCAAAACATTAGCTATGTTTGTACTTAAAAAGAAAATGAAGAAGAACTATGAATAATTAAAATTTGAATATTCGATATATTTGACCTATTCCTTAAGGGTGGTAGAGAATCTTTATCAACATTTTTTTGGAGGGGGGCCGCGTAAAGAAGATTACAGTTGCTGAAATACTAAACCGGTAAGATTTCCTTGCATGCTGAACTCATTGGACTCCAATGGATATCTCTCTCATTGAACTCTATCCACCTTTTGGAGCCGCATTGGCTTGGTGGCAAGTTATCGGCTTCCAGGCAGTGGTGGTCTAATTGTAAGGTGCTTCCCTCGGAAACGCAGGTCTCCAGGATCGAGACACGATTCCACTGAATATCCGTCGTGTATTGGGCCTGTTTCATTTTAAGTCATAAGTAGGGGTCAAACGTCCTCCCACCCGTCTGGTGCGGAAGCTCGGGTTGTCAGCTCGGGTGTCATCCTTGTCGTCTGACCGTGGTTCAAAATGACGAAGTCCGTCCCAAAATAGCCCTCTTGTTGCTTCAAAACGGGACGTTAACATAACTAATCTAACCAAACTAAACTATCGACTTCCAGATTTAAAACCCAATTTCACCCCAAATCCGCCATATATGTAGGCTTAGTGCACCTCAAATCTGACGGCGAATGCTAAAAGCACTCTCCCAAATGGGGTGCTGAAGTTTGGAGGAGATGGTCAGGTGTTGCCTCCATCATTTGGCCACTGTACAAAGTGAGAAGGTCCGTCCCAAAATAGCCCTCTTGTTGCTTCAAAACGGGACGTTAGCATAACTAAACGAACCAAACTAAACTATCGGCTTCCAGATTCAAAACCCAATTTCACCCCAAATCCGAGATATATGTAGGCTTGGTGCACCTCAGATCTGACGACGAATGCTAAAAGCACTCTCCCAAATGGGGTGCTGAAGTTTGGAGGGGAGGGTCAGGTGTTGCCTCCATCATTTGGCCACTGTACAAAATGAGAAGGTCCGTCCCAAAATAGTCCGACTGCTTATAAGTTTTACTAACAAATAACTGTATGGGCTGAAGAGAGGATTATATTAAAATTTCAACCCATTTTGAAGCTAAACGAGAGCTTCTACGGGCGGGAGGGGGTGACTTACTCCTTCTTGAACCTTCGTCAATGGTCAGATGACAAGAACTACATCTGAGCGAACATTTTATTTTCCAGACTTCCATGCCACACCATTTTAATTCGCTACGACAGATTTAACGAGCTCCAAACTTCACTTGACACCTGCTCGATGGAATCATGTCGCTATCCCTCGATCCTCCGGTGCCAAAAACTAATGAAAGTTTGTATTATATTTATATATTAAAAATATAACATAATTTATCTGTATACTATTTAGAAATAAATTATAGTATATTTGTAATATACAAATCACAAATATACTAATTTGTATTATCATAGAGATGATACTCTATTACAAATGTACTAAGTTAAAATATTTGCTTTATATTGTTACAAAGCTATAAAATCGTTTCCCTGAGATGCTAGTCTTGGCGACAAACTTGGCGATAAATTTGGCGACCTTGGCGACAAATTTGGAGACTTTGGCGACAAAAGGAATTCTCTAGAAGGACCTCGAACTTTCAACATATTTCTACTGGTTTCATGAACTTTCTAAAGATTATGTCACTTCCTACGTAATGAAGTCACTTCCTGTTGAAAAGTATAAAAGGCAAGCTCTTAAGCCAAGATGAGGCAGTTGGATTTTGATCTGCAAGCAAGCTGGTGAGCTAATAAGAAACCTTTGAGTGCTGTGTTGAGATTTACTGGTAATCTCTGTTGTGAATTTTTACAAATGCTGTTTTAATATTTGTGTTATGTTTCTTTGCTTAGAATACCTGTAAAATAAAGAGCTTTATTTTTGTAATCCTGCTTATTGGTCTGCATTCACGTACACCCACAAGACGAATTTGTCACAATATATATGAGGGTGCAGATTTTAACCATTATCATTTATTTTTGATCGCTGATATTTGTATCATTATCCTTACTACTAATTCACCACGACCCAAAGCTTCGGGAACATCATTATAAATATACAATGAAATCTAGCATAACGAGCATAATTCGTTCCAGAAGCTTACTCGTTACGTGAAACAATTTTTCCCATAGAAATCAATGTAAAATTCTATAATACGTTCGATGCCAAAAGAATACTCACAATTTTTATGTATTACGTTTATTCAAAGATCGTTAAGGAGCTGAATAATCTCCATCTTATCTTTTATACAGAATCAACCAGTATGGAATACAGATAGGATTTTCAGAAATAAATGCTAAACACTGACTGATGTACCAGTTCTGTTATCCTTATTAAAAGAAATAAGTCAATTACATTATGCCATTGACTCAAATACGTCAGTCAACTCGTTACGTCACTCAAATAAGTCACATCACTTGCTACGTAGCGTATCAACAACTATAAATTTATGACAGGAAAATATTTTTTAAAAAACCATGGCCTTAAATATTACTGGTAGCAAAGAAATGAAAATAACCTAAGTCATTCGTTCCAATCAAAACGTTTATTACTAGAAAAAAAGAAATCAAACTAAAAGATCTCATTAGATTAACAGTTAAAACAGGCTACAGCTAAAAGTTCACACACAAGTACTATACACCTAGTTTGATAAGAATTAACCCTAATAACACAAGATGTTCCACAATATTGTTACGATATCTTGAGGATATTGTACGGCATTCAGAATATAGGACAACGTCGTGGAGATGTACAATATCTTAAGTTAATAAGGAAAGCAAAATAAAAGCTCCGTGGATATGACAGTAGCGGGTGCTAATCCGGGAATTCCCCTCTCCTCGTCACTCGTTATGCGAAATGTCGCTCGTTATGCGATATTTTGCTCGTTAAGCGAGTCATTTTTTAAAATTTATTTTGCTCGTTAAGCGAATCATTTTTTAAAAAAATTATTTTGCTCGTTATGAGAGTCATTTTTTTACAATTTATTTTGCTCGTTATGCGAGGTTTCACTGTACTCAGGTTATATAACTCGACTAGTTTCGTTCTACAATAGGAATGATAAAACTATTAATAAAATGAATTTGAAATAATAGATATTCTTAACAGGTGGTGACTTACCTCAGTTGAGGGTCGACAACAGTAGTGGGATCTTCCGGATCTCCCATCTTAGCGGTTCCCACCTGATGACTTAGCGTTACAACAAGACTTCTTGCTAAGAGCTTGAAGTACAATTCTATTATAAAGTCTGGTAATAATTTCGTGAAAAACGGAAGAAGGGTTTCAAAGGGCTTGACTCCCACATTCTTCATTGGTGCACTTAATCCTATCTTCCGACAAGTCTCCATACCTTTGCAAGAAATTGTACAAAAAATTGTATAAAGAATTTATTTCTATAGATTTGCTGAAATAATAAGATTCTCTAATGGTGCGAAGAGTTACAATTGAAAAAGGCAAACAAGACGATTATTGGCACTTTGAAGGCAATATTTCGTCGCTTAACAAGCAACACCACCTATCTCAATTTTTTCAACTTTCAAAGACGAAAAAAAATAATCAATTTTTAGCAATCAATAACGAACATTTCTGATTTTTTTTAAACATCTGATATGCACACGAGGCCGAATATTCCCAGCACATATGGAAAAAAGACGAAAATGTTCATTATTGGTAGAAGAAAATTGAGTATTTCTTTTCTATTTGAAATTTCAAAAAACTGAGATAGGTATATGGATGCTTGTTGACCCTTAGGACACGGCTATTTACCCATAAAAATAAGGCACGGGCGGCGAACTCAGTACGCTACCTTGCTTTTCATTGATTATTATTCTTTACACCCAAGTATCTTAGTTTTCCACAGTGAATACTACATAAGTAGGTTCCCAAATGTTTTTTTTGATAGCCTTTTGCCTCTTAACTCTATGATTCCTAAGACCATTGGAATTGGGAGACATCAAAATACGGGAACGTCCGAGTTTCCCTTTCAAAGATAAGGGAAATTCAGTTCCCCTCTCAAAAGCCGCAATGGCTTCTGGCACTAACCGAATTCTAAGAACCTCTTCCCCCTATTACGCGGCACTAAATATATTGGATGGGGTAGCTAGGATATTTATAAAAACATTGAAGCAAGGTAGATGCCCAGAAATAAAATTTAAATTATAATATATATTGAACAATTAATTAATTCTGGGTACTAAATTAAATAACACAATAATAAGCAATTCTAGCAATACTGATATAATCACCTACCTTTGCTGACCTGAAAACCCTAGCTACATAATTAAAAGTCAATTTGCATATAGTGGTAGTACAATGCTAAAAAATAATTAAACAAAAACAATTTTATTAAAATTTAAATAATTTTATTTAACAATTATTAATATTGAAATTAATTACTGCCACAAAAATTAGATATATGCATAAAAATTGATGCACAGGAATGAACATTTATCAAACAAAACAAAAAATAAAAATTGTAGCTACACATTAGCACTGCAGGCTTGAGAATTATATTTTTGAACACAAAGTAAAAAAAAACAACCTAAATTTGATAGAGATGTAATGATCATTGTTCTGTGCCACATAACAAACACTTCTTGAATTGATGAACATTATTTTACAAGTGGATTTTGCCTTGTATTCACTCGACAATGATATTTGAAGTATGCTACTTCCACACTTTCGCTGGCCATTTTTTTAGACTTGTATCACTCACTCGAAAAAGCTGAAGATGGGAAAAAGACGTTCAGCAGAATTTGAAGCTTAAAAGACGATCATAATCTCCGTAATTAAGAGTACACATTATTACGATGAAGAAGAAAAATGCTGAAGGTATTACACATATTGCAGATCTTGTAAAAGGTGATGATCATTTATAACTCTGTAACATTGATGAAAACCAGCGTTCATGCCACCACGTAGCAGAGATCATTTTAAAATGAAGAAGAAAGAACTGCTTTCTTTCACACACAGCACCTTAATTCACAGATTGTTCCGGAATAGTGTTGTAGAAAAAAAACTTCATCTCGTTTTTTAGACCATTCTTCACTGTGGTTTTTCAAACTGCATCTTTTTAGGAATACCAATCAAGAACAAAAAACATCTTCAGCTTCAGACTCAAAAATACAAAAAATATTAACGGAAAA
>BGPR01004278.1:27152-90979 GCA_013235015.1 Araneus ventricosus | reverse complement strand
AATTTTTGAGTTTCTGAATGTGGCACTTACTAACGGAATTAAGCCGAGTTGTGTCTTTGTGATCCGTTTTGATACTTCTAAGAAATACAGCTCATGATCAGGAAAATCTTCTTCGGGATAGACGGATTGACCATTCAGGAATGCCATCGCTGAAACCATTTCTGGGGACGCCAAAGGACCTGCACAAGAATAAATCTGATTTAAATCTGTTGAACTGATTGTATGATTCTCTTAAGCGGGGCATTCACTGCTGTCCCATTTGACGATTGTTAGAACACGAGAAAGGAAAACCCTTCGTCAAGGTCGACAACCTATGAAATTTAGAGCAAATGGATTTAAAGTAGTGGAATTCCAAAGAACTCAAAATCCAAAACTCCATCCGCCGATTCAAATTTTGGACCTCGATGAGAGAGTAGCAGGAAAGCAAAGGATTTGCCTACATTGGGACCTCACGTCGAGGTAGAAATGAATCTCGAAATCCCCTTTGTGGGGGAGCAGGAATGTGGGTGGGATGAATTCTGCGACTTTGAACCTAGTCTCAGAACGAACTTTGGAACATCCGTGAATGATTTGCCCAATTTTCCGACTGAAATGAGTGGATTACAAACAAGTTCTTGGGACAAACGGCATAACCTAGTCTTCTCATGAATGCCCAGCTTTAGAGCGAAATTTCGATTTATTCCATTATCTGGCCCTCACATTTCGCCAAATTTGAATGTTTAGCCCCAACATTCATCGCTATTATTTGGCTGCGAGAGTTCGTCTGACTCTTGGGGCTCCGTTGATGGAATGGAACCGAAATTTCTGTCACTCATTATTTTTTTATTGATTTTATCATTGACGAATTATCGAAATTATGTTACAAAGTTTTTCATAACAATACGACTGCATAATTATAATGAAAATTAAGAGTTGATATTCTTATGAGAATTCCGTTATTTTAATAAATATATTTTTGCAGTGTCTTATAAAGATTAACCCATTTTTTTCTTTTTTTGCAACTATACCAGATTCAATCAGAAACTACCTTTTCGTTTAGCTGCGAAAGGAAATCGAAAGGCTGCTAAGGAAATTAAAAAGATCTATTTCGTGCGTTGCAATAATAGCTGTATCTGAAGGATATTGTAGGATATAAAGCTATTAAAGGAAAAGGAGATGTCCGTACAAGAATGAAAACAAACACACACCTATGAAAACTCGAACACAATATTTTGAAAATTCTTTTCAAAATTAAGTTGTTATATTGCATATTTTCACCGGTTATGTTGATAGTAAAAATGTTGTTATGAAATCACAGCAGGAAAGCTCTTGCTTTTTCTGTGGTATTCAAGTGTGTGTAGTTATGTTCTTATAAGGAGGAGGGGGAACGGTGAATAAATATCTTCCACCTGTATTCATTCTTCCACAATGAAATAAGTTCCTGAACTTTTTGAACTTGGTGGTAAATATACCAAACCAACGAATAAGTTCAGAGATCAAGAGATACGTACTGATACTGTCGTTCGATAAATCTGTGAAAAGGTTAAATGATGGGGGGGGTCTTGGCCGTAGAGAGATTATTTTTATATACCGATAATTCTTGAAATGAACATGACACAGAACAGAACGCCGTCTCTTCCCCCCCGTACCCGTCACCAGACCGGTCACTGAACGGTTTGATGGGCAAGACACGGGAATTTTATTTAAGAAAAAGAAAAACAAAATAAACAAAAAGAAGGAAACATATACACTATGTACAGCACAGGCATTTTCACTTTTACACTATTAGTTCGTAATAGTCTTCTTTTCTTTATATGTTGTTACACTTTTCTTTTATTTGAAGGGGGAATGTCCGGTGATTGAGCTACTTAGTTCAGCTCGCTGGGATTTTGAAGGCTAGGGATGCCGGAAAAGATCTCAGTTTTCGCTAATGAATTTGATAATCCCACAAAATTTTCTGCTTGGAGACGAGGTTATTGGCGACCCTTTTCAGCCATTCTTGTTCGAAGTTTGGCTCTGGCTTCCTCATATGCCAAGCTACTATATAAATACACTCCGTGGCATAGTGAAGTGCCGTGTCAATTCCACCACAACTGCAATAATCGCTGTCAGACAGGTGAAACCTTTTGAGGTAGACAGCACACAAAGTTTCATTCAGCTAAATCAATTAGGCTGTGTTTAACACTTATTTCAATCTATAAAATATAGTGATTTCTGGAAGTTGGATGAGAGAGAATTTTGTGTAGTTATGAAACGTTTATTTCTGAATAAGAGAACGACTCAGGAAACCAAAACTAAGCTTGATAAACATTATGAGGACAATTGATTAGAGAAGTTCTTAAATGGCTTGGTTACTTTCGAAGCTCCCATATGAGCGAATTTGACTCTAACCACCCATATCGCACTTTTGAGATTACAATTTGGCATATCATTGAGAAAATCCAAGAATTAATGACTGGTAACTCAGGAATGAATGTACGTGAATTTTCTAAGACTTTGGGCATCTCAAATGACCATGTACATAATATTTTGAATGAACATTTACACATAAGAACACTCTCGGCAGGATGAGGGACGCAATTCCTCACACTGGATCAAAGAAGTGTTGCCAGGAAAGTTTAAAGCTAACTCAATGGAAGACTTGAGTCTTTTTTGAAACAATGGATGGAACTTGGATTTACCTCTATAAGCCTGGGATAAAGGAATAAGCAAAACAATTGTTTTTAATCCCGCATTTTGAATCCCACTCCCAAAAAAGCGAAAACCGTTTCTTCAATTATAAAGATAATGGCCACAGCTTTCTGAGAAGCTCCAGGTGGAATCATTTTAGAATTTTTTGGAAAAGGGAAAATAAATTATAGGACAATATAATGTTTCCTTGATAGGTCATTTAAAATATAAAATGAAGGAAAAACAACTTCAGCTAGAGAAAAAGATAATTTTTCACCACTAAAAATGCACCTACTGACATTCAATCGCTTTCTTTCTTCTTTGGAGTAAACCTCTCATACGCATTTTCACAAACTAAATTTAAGGTTAAAATCTATATTCGTTTTTAATTTGTGTTAAAGTTGATGTCTTGCCTCTTAAGCCCTATTAAGTTGGCTCTGATGTAACCCTGTATGCTGAAAATATTTAACTGAGAACGATTTCCCTTATACATGTCTAATCTATATATTTAAAATTTGCCTCCACCATTTTTGAACGAAATCGAAAAAATTCTTTCCCACTGTACATTCTCTATGGGGAAAAACCTTTGAACAGTTTGCCAGCAACAACCACCAGACGGATTTCAACAATTTTTTTTAATTGAAAGTTTTGACGTCTAGATATGTAATCAGGGGTCGCCTACCCAACCACATTTTTTAACGAAATAGAAAAAAACACTTATCCACCATACATTCTTTAAGCGTTTTTTCGATTTCATTCAAAAATGGTTATTGGTGGGAATCAGCCGACCTTTGGTGACATATCTAGGCATCATAAGCTTTCATATGAAATAAAAATTGTCGAAATCCGTCGGGTGGTTGTTGCTGGCGAACTGTCCAAAGGTTTTTCCACGTACAGAATGTACAGTAGGAAATAATTTTTTCGATTTCGTTCGAAAATGGGGGGTGGGGGGACAGGAGAACATTGCTGACATATCTAGACGTCATAAGCTTTCATATGGAAAAAAAATTGTCAAAATCGGTTAGGTGGTTTGGGCTGGGGAATTTTTACATGGTTTGCCCATAGACAATGAACAGAGGAGAATTATTTTTTCGATTTCGTTCGAAAATGGATGGGGTTGGGGACAGACGACCATCTACGACATATCTAGACGTCATAACCTTTCAAATGAAAAAGAAATGTCGAAATAGGTCTGGCGATTGTGGCTATCGAATCTCTGAGGGTTTTACCATATTATTTTAAATATATAGATCCCAACAGTTCCATCACAAAGGCGTGTCAAAAATATTGTAAAATACCAATTGTAGGTGATGGAAACTGTTTAGTTTGGGCGATTTCAGTCTGTATTTATGGATCTGAAGAGTTCTATGCCGAAATTCGTGAAAAAGTTATACAAAACATTACAACTAGATGAAGTTTATTGAAAGATTTTACAATTTTAAAGAAATCTGTTGTCTCCAAAGAATATGAAATCTACTATGGTTTTATGGTCTCTGATCTTCATGCTGAAATGAAGAAAGTAGTGGCTGATAGCCACGAAGCAGCGAGGTGGCAGGGGTAGTGTTGAGCAAAATAGGTGCTGGCTGCGAAACCGCCCGGAGTGCGGAGAAAGAGGTTAATTATGTTTACGATGGCTTTAGCAAATAACGTAACGTAACGTCTTTGCGTAAGAAGGGACGGCGTGGGCAACAGAAAAAAACGTAACAGAGTAAATGTTTTAATTAATGTCCAATAGTGGTGCTTTCCCCCATTGTAAATGGCGAGGATCTGATCCTTTCTTGAGGAAATGTTAAAATGTTAATCAAAATGTTAAACAAAATTTTGTTTCGAAGGATAATGGTAAAAATGGGAGCTAATGTAATGCAGATATCTTCTCTCTGAGACTACTGGATATAAAATTAGTTGTAACTATACCTGTCCTATTGTTTATATATTGTTCAATATTTTCGGAATCATTGAGCTTTTCATCTAATGGTTTTGCGTCTAATGTGAAAGGCAACGGGAAACCACAATGGTCTTGAAAATTGTCCCCGACTGGTAAGTCTGCAATGACTGGGATCTATAAGTGAGAAAAATATTGAAGTTAAACGGCATTCAGCGGAATTTCGAAAAATAAATTATTATTTTACAATAAGGCAAGTTTGTGTCAATAACCTTCCAAATATCGTGGGTTCAGACTTAAAATGAACGAAGCCTATGAGATTTATTTCTGACTAAACAGATATCAAAGCTGATTAGTTGCATTCAAAATAACAGTGGACTTCTAATTGTTCTTGCTCCTTGGTGGATACGAATCGAATTATGGATCTGAATCCTTATTGAACTGAAAATATAACATTTTTATATTACCATGTAAATATAGGAAAAACGTAGATTTGGTTCACTTTAAATCTGAACCCTTCATATATCACACTACCATAAAAATCTATCATAGAAATACAACTCAAAAAGATTGAAGCACAATCGCTTCAGTGTAACAAGTTCAAACCCCATGAAATTACTTTTTTTCAAAAACCTCCGTTATACACAGACGTATCTTCAATTAGCAAGTTCATATCTTTTCGGGAATTTATTCGCACTCTTATAAAGTTGCATTAAGATCGGATGATACTTTCTTCTATAGTTACAAATTTTTCAAACACTTATAGTATTCTCATATTAGTAATATTGAACTTTACAAACTTCATATGTGGAAAATTGGGAATACATTGTACTTGAAGTTGATTTTTTAAAAAAATCATGGAGGTTTACGAAATAGCCTTATCAAGCTACTCTCTTATTAGCTTACTCACTTTCATCTCCAGATATTATCCACCTTTTTCAGCTCGTGGTATATCTAAGGCTATTTCTACTTTAATATCTACATCTGTAATTTAATTTTATAATACATTATTATAAATTTGTAAATTAATTTTTTTATTCGGCAGCACTGTTTCCATGCTGACCTTCTGACAACCAGAACTCTTAAACTTTAACCCTTTGAACGGCAAAAATATTTCAGCTGAATGCTTTGAAAACGGCCTCTCTGTAGCTAAATGGTGAACGCAAATGTTTCGGAGCCGGTTTTCGGGTAATAAACAGAGAGCAACTTTCTACGCCGGAGCCGGTTTAAGAGAAATAATCGGAGAACGACTTTCTGCGACGGAGCCGGTTTTAGAATAGTCATCAGAGAGCGACTTTCTACGTTCCAGCCGGTTGATGGGTTAATACACCCAGTAGGAATTTTTCATTAGTAATTAAGAAATGAGAAGAAAACGCCATCAATTTTTAAATGCCAGATGTGATAACAAACCATAACGTATAAAATAGTAATTTTTTGCACAAGTGTGAACCTAGCTCTTAAAGTGTCTAAAAAAGATTTGATTTTAGAAACTGATTCTTCGTTTTGTGTTGCATCACAAAATATACCAAAATGAGACTTTAAGGTATCCGACTGGTTGAAAATTGTCGTTTTTGATGAAATTATCAAAAACATTTTTATTACTTAATTTTGTAGCCTGTTTAATCAGCTTTCTAAAACTGTCTCACTTTTTACTCTACGTGAATTACAAATGGAGTTACAGCTGTTTTATTACCGAACTGTAAGCATTATTTTAAGTTGCATGAAAACTTTAAATGTGTTTTCTGAGAAATGATATTTTTGAGGAAAACTGTCGACCGTAACAATGATTTCTCAAAACGCTATTCAAGTATTAATATGAAATTTTCTGAGATTGTTTTCTGTAATAGGCTTGATGTTTTCCTCTAAAAACTAAGGTCAATTTTAAAATCAAGTAATATTTTTAAGTGTTTGAATATAAACGAAAAGCATTTTTTATGAAAAATTACCAGTTTAGTAACTATGTTCAGCTATATCTCAAAACTATTTTGAAGTACAAGAAAGATTTTAGAGCATAACACAGAGAACTGTCATAAAAATGTGCACCTACAAGGATTTACGTATATTTTGAATATGATTTTGTCTATGGCTGTTAGCGTAAGGCAAATATTTTAGTCATTTTTCTTCAAATTTCTCAGTTTTTTTAAAAAATATCATTTTGAAAGCTTAATTTTACAATATTTTCGTAGTTTTAAAACATATGCAGTTGAAAAATAACATAAAAAAATATATATAAGTTATTTTTCAAAAAAATGTCTCCGAACACAGTCGGATACCTTAAGGAAGAAACAAGCATAAGTATGTTTCGAAGAAAAGGAAAAGAAGTTCTATGGTTAAGGTCATGGAGCTTTAGGAACAGACTATAGTAAAAATCCAAATCCTTAACTCCGTTACTTTTCAGATCTTGCTATTCATACTGTGAATTCTTAGGTTTTAAGAGTAAAAATGTGGTAAATATATTGAGTTCTGGTAACGTTTATTTTAAGTTATGTTATCTGACCTGCATTTATAAGCTTAAACGGAAATCATATTTTAGACGCAGCCGATTTCAAGGAGTAAAATGCTTTTCATAGACTAACTCTTTACAGACGGTGTAAGGTTCTGCTTGTGTTTTTTAACATCGACTTTGGACTCTTATAAATATAGCTGCGTCCTCTACGCACTTGCAAAAATTTTCCACCATTGGTACTAATCACTGCATTCGTTTTTGAATCCTGAAATCTAGCCAAATTACTAGACCGCTTTCTTAGCCACTAAGTGAAAATTGCCTTAGCGCTCGAAACCTCCCGAACCGTCATTACAGGGTTAATAAACTGATTTGAAATATTCCATCAATATATAAAAAGAAAATCCCAGAAAGATTGAAGATCTAAGATATTGACGAAAACTATTTTTTAATAGTTTTCAAGATTGAAATTCATGTTGATGACTCTCATTTCAGGGGTCATACAGAAATTAAGGAAGGAAACAATTGAGAGGAATTGGAAGTAAGGAAGTAAAAAAAAAACTATTAGTAAGCAAACTTATATAAACTGAAAGTCTTTAACCAGCTATAAATAATACTTTTACGCAAATTTTCCCTAGATTCCTCCGATCTCTACTAAGCTCATTTATTATTATTTGGAAATATTTACAGAAACGATTCGGTGCTACAACGAGAAGTGGCAGATACTATTTGCAAATGCATGCCTTTCTGAATTGTTAAAACGTGATTTCGATGCAGAACTTCTCACCAAATTTGAATGCGTAACGAACCCTATAAGATCTTAAAATGTCTTTTAGAAGCGAATTTCTGAGAATATAGTAAATAAAATTGATAATCGGAAGTAAATATTATTTCCAAATGATCCTTTTTTGCGTTGCGTTTTCTGTGCATGAGCACAAAATTATTTTGTTTTCATTTGTAACCCATTCCTTAAGAACTTTGATGAAACATATATCTTGGGCCTTATTTAAATATTATACAATGTTAAAATTTTGTGGGAAACGTTTATTCTAATTTTTGTGTATGGAGACCATAGAAAAACTCAGATTTTGTAATTTTAAAAATATATAATAAATATATAGACCAGTAGACAGCATATCGTCCCACAGATGCAAACTATATGACATACCATAATGAAAACATTTTGGCGCAAGTAAGTTAAAAATATGCCTATACTTTACATTAAATTCTTCGAGATGATCCCTAGGTCCAATTCCGGAAAGCATGAGTAGTTGTGCAGTGTTGGTCGTACCAGCAGACATGATTACTTCTCGACGCGCTTTTACTTCGTAAGTGGAATTTTGGTAATCGAACTGAACGCCAACAGCTTTCGTGCCGTCAAAAAGAACCTGCAAAGGAATAAAAAGCACAGGCGAAGAAATATTTCTGTTATTTAGAGATCCAAGACGTTTAAAGCTAATTTACGAAGTATTTACAGTAGCAGGCGCAACAACATTTCATATACATACTATTTAAATCAGAGGGAATCAATTTATAAAGGGAAATAAATGTCTACATTTTCACCACCAAAAGGAAAGTGGTACAGCAGATTGATATTGGACACTAAAATATTAAAAATATTTGGTGGGCAGTTAAATAATATGAGTTTTAAATATTTTTTGATTTTGATACTTATTTATGGAATAAATATTATTTTAATATATTAAATTTTATATACCGTTTTTAAATCTCAGATTTTGCTCTATATTTATCTGCTCCTTTTTTATTTTTACTATTATTTTTTTGTCGATTATCACTTACAGAATTCATGATGGGAAAGAATAAATTTCGGCCTATATTCTTGTATAAGTTCCAACTACATCATAAAGCTGTAGAGCGAGTCGTATCATCAACAATGGATTCGTCCATTAAACCACAAACGAATGTACGATGCAAACTTGGTTTTAAAAATTTCGAAATGGAGATGAGAGTCCTGAAGCTGAAGAAGATCTAGGTCGTCCATTGGCAGTTGACAACGACGAATTGAAGGTACTTGGCTGAGGCAGATACAGGCACAAAGATTAGAGAGCATGATGTAAATTTAAAAGTAAGTTATCCAATAGTTCTGAACAACCTCAGACTCGAAAAATGTGTGACGCGTGCATTAAGTAAAAATAAAACATCATCTTCGTGAATTATCTTCCTTTGCGCAACTGCAACGATCCATTCTTCGATCTCATTGTGACATGCGATGAAAAAATAGACTGTATACAAAATCCAGCGGCGGTAAGGACGCTGGTTGCACCACGGGAAAGCACTGCAATGGTATACGAGATCCATTCTTCGATCGCTTTGTGACATGTGATGAAAAACTGGACTGTATACAAAAACCAGCGGCGGTAAGGACGCTGGTTGCACCACAGGAAAGCACTGCAATGGTATATGATTCCCAAATATAATAATTATTCACTACACTGCGAGAATATCGAAAGGTTTAGAGAAGGTCAATGACAGCTTTGCTGAAAGTGACTTTGCGTTTTGAAAAGATTGCAACTTTAGAAGTGTTACAGAAATGCGGGGTCAATACAGCAAACTAAGGTTGAAGTTGTTGCTATTACCATGAACGATTTAGCAGATGGAACAAACACTGTTCGGTCTGAATTTAAGGCACGGAACATTTCGAATACTACAGTATGTAAAATTATGCTTCTATTGCTGAAATGTTTCCTTACGAAATCATTCGGACTAAAGAATTGTTTGAAAGAGACACCGTAGCTCGCTTGGTCTTCACTTACGACGCGTTGTGAGGAGCATGCGTTCAGAGACCTTTTCAGACATTGTTGATTTAGATCTGCTGAAATTTGCTGCACTGTCATCCTTCTGTTTTCTTTCACAAGTCTGGAGATTTTCCGTTGCGCCAGAACATTCACCAGTCGATGACGACGACAATTTTCACGTTAAAATCTAGTTTCTTGCCTGACAATCCAGTATTTAAACTGTTTAGAAAATGCGAAGATTTCGCTGATATTCACTTCAAGGCTTCGAGCTACTACAATTGTCGTTAAATTGTTGTCGAACCTCCCAAAACTTGTTAATTACTTATTGCCTCAATTGGATATAAGTGTGAATGATTTCTTCCTAATTTCTATAGATAAAATATTGTAAAAGAAATTGTATTCAGAGGACGAAACTAATTTGGATTTAGAGGAGGAATAACTAATCCCTTTAAATGGGGAATTAGATCCAGATTTGAAACAGATGATTTTTTCAATCAGAGAAGCATCAAAAAATTTGGGATTAATGCTCAAATGTAAAAACTTAAAACTTATCATCTAGAACATCATTTTCATGATATTGACATTAAAACAGAAGTTTCATGTAACGTTTTGTCAAATGTGGGGAATGTTGTATATTTTATTGATGCACTTGGACTAATGGGCCATTTTGGAAATGAATACAAATTCGTTGAGTGACTCCTATTTATAAATTCCTCAAAGAATAACCTTAAGACACTCTTGATCAATGACAATAATTCATCTGGATTTTATTTGGGCATTCAATATATCTTGTCAAAAAATTGAAACATTTAGCTCTAATTCTTCAGACAATAATGTATGAAGAACACCCGTGGATGGTTTGTGGATCGATGGATGGTTCAAACGTTTATTCGTGCTCAAAGACTTTTGGTACTTATACAGTCTGCTTCAAAAAATATTTAGAAATGTTGTACATCAGCATGTTTATTACTGTATGGTGTACAAAATTTGGAAAGAACGTTAGGTATTATTAAATATCTATAATCTTTGCGGTATAAATTCTGATGGGAGTAATTGAATTTCTTCAATCACAATATTTTACCATAAAGATTATAGATCTATAAACTTTATGGTGTAAATTGTAAACCTATTAAATTATTTCTATCCAATAATTTTGAGCGTAATAGTTTACACGTCATGCTAGATAAATAAAATTTGAAATGTGGTTTTTACGCCATAATTACAGATCAAATGCTTGACTTAGTCGGTCAAGAGAAGTAGGTCCAAATTACATACTCGATTCATTCCACTATGCGACCCAGCTAAATAGAAATGCCATCACATTAGAGAAGTATACATGAAAGTGGAAGGGAACACATTTCGCAAGTCTTACCTTCCAGGCCCAAGCTCCTCCTACAATATCCAGATTGGTTCGATTTTCTGCAGGTACAAGATATCCCTTGGCTGTACTGCATCGTTGTCCGTTCCTTATGCTACCCTGATGATCGTAAAAACCTAAGAGAAAAAGATTTCAAATAATAAAGTCATCAAAAGACTCTACAATAATTCACTGTAAAAAAAATCCCTTAAAATTTACGGTTTTAAACTGGCAGCTCGGTTGGTTGTGCAAAACCGTAAAAGTTACGAAGTAAATCCGTAGGCACAACGGTTTTTTACCGTATGAAATCAAGTTTTCTCCGTAAAAATTAAGTCATCGAAGTAAGTGACGTCATCGACTGAGTTGAGTTGTTTTTCTTCTTCTGTTCGAGTTGAGTTGAAATGTGCTGATGTGTATTATCAATTAGGAATATTAATTAATCAAGGCTTAATTATTAATTTCAATTAGTTTAATTAATATAATTTTTAATTGAACTTACTTGGACGATTTCGATGCAAGATGGTGACAAAACTTCTAACTCCTCCGAGCCGAGGATCGAAACCGCGTTCATAGAAATAAAAGGCAGTCGCTCTAACCTCTAGACCACCGGAGACTTCATAAAATGAAGTAAAAATAATATATTTGAGTTTTAAAGTCACTATAGCTCTAGTGGCGCCACCTAGTGGTGTAAAAATCAACTATTGCCAGAACACGTGTTTTAAGGTTACGAAAATGGAACCCTATTAAAAACATGAAATGAATGCAATAAAATTACATTTAAGAAAAGGGAAAGTTATCGTACGGAAATCAATACCATATGACGAAAAATAGAATCTGAACTGACGGTTTTAAACCGTTTATGGCTGGAGCGGAAAACGGTGAAAAACCGTTTTGTCAACAAAACAGCTTTAAACCGTCAAATATGCGGAAAAAGTCCGGGGAAAAAACGGATATTTTTTACAGTTGGAATGGAAAAGAATAATAAATAAAAGTGTAAATGACATATTTTTAATTTAGCAATTTCGATGTCCGGAAATGAGAAGCACAAACCATGTAATGTTCGACATGCTTATTATTGGAATCATTATTATCAGCGTTCTAAAAATGCGCAGTAACGACCTTCTATACCAGTGTGCTGTATATTCTAAAAGGAACGCTTAGTTATAGGAAGATTTGCATCAGCACCACTTAACAAAAAGCAAAAATGATTATAATCCAAAGATGAAGGATCCACTTCGTGGCTGAACTATTCTACAGAACTGAATGCACTCGCAACTGAATAGCACTAGAGATTCTTAAACCGATAGATTACTCTATTCGAACCATCAGCAGAACTGGTGCTGCTTGAGGTATTCTACGAACCATCGCTTGCAAAAGACTACACAAAGCGTTAGTGATTGCATAGAAGAACTATATTCGAGCGGGTACAGCCGCGGAAATAAAAAGGAACCACCCACTATTATTCTGCCATCATTCATCGGAAATTAAAACAAAAGGTACCAAATTTCAGGAAATAACGTCTACTAAACGATTCCAAATCTAAAAATTTCATAAGGGGTCGTCTACAAATTTATAACTACACTAACTTAAAAATTTCCAATGGCAACACCCAATTAATTTTTTTCAATGGATTTCAAAACTGCATCTAAAGTTATGCTCGGATACCAAATTTTATCATTCAAGCTTTGTTTGTTTTGAAATTATAAGCAAATAAAATTTTAAGTCTCTAATGTTAAAGTAAAATTTTGAATTTTTGCTGATATATCTTGAGATATAATATAGTTATTGACCTAGAACGTTTTCGATGTAAAAATGTGGAGTAGTATACAAATTCTGCACCTATACTTTTGATTAAATAATTTTGAACACAGGAAATATTTTAATTAATTTGATGTTTAAAACTTTTTGAGTTGCAACACCCTCAAATTTAACAGTAATCGATGCAGAAGGCTATTTAATAAACCCATTAAAAATCTCAACTTATTTGAAAAATAGTTTTTAAGTTACATTAAACTTTCTCTGTAAAACGATGCATATATGTGAACAAGGTAACATCTTTCTTTCATTTAGTACACAATGTAATACATATGGAACAGAATCATATTTTTTTGGACAAAATTTCATTTTTGCTGAATTTTGTAATGCATCTAGTATTTAAAAATACATTGTAACTTTTAAGATGACGTTTAAAGAACTAAATAAGGTTAAATTCTGCCACCGACATTTAAACACAAGCAGCGAGCTTCAATATCTAAATATGGAGACGGCCCTTTTTATATAACGAACACAAAATATCGAATATCTTCCGATTTTTAATGGTCAATTAACCAAAATTAATATCTTGGGGTATTTTTTGATGAGGAATTTATTTATGTCATTAAAAATGGATATTGCTATTGGAAATTTTGAAGTTAGTGCAATTATAAATATGTAGACGACCCCTTATGAAAATTTTAGATATGGATTCGCTTAGTAGACGCTATTTCCTGAAAGTTGGTTTCCGATGAACGATGGCAGAATAATGCTTTGTGGTTCGTTTTTTTTCCGCGACTGTGCGTCTGTTGTATCAGTTGGAATTATATGGTTGTCCGTATTAAATTTATTTTAGTATCTTGTGAATATTGTAACAAATAGTTTTAAACACCTAATATTTACCGTTTGTCCTTACACTTCTTCCTCAATTAAAGAATGCTTTGTTTATGACATAGCTGAGTGGATCATTTTTCTGCTCTAATATAAAATCGCTATTTTTGCATTTCTTGAGCATTTGTTGGATTTATATTCATTTGACCAAACTTTTCTTATAAGGAATCATCCCTTAAAACAAAAATTAAATTAATTATGTCTTCTATCTTTCATATGGAAAAATTAAATTATCATATTATGGAAAAATTGATTGAATATATCATTCAATATTGTTGTATTATTTTCACAATCATATTGTGAAAAATATCAGATTTTGGAAAAGCCCGCATCATTTAGCTTCTCTTAGAGTGCAGATGAAATTCATCTCTCTGAAATGCCGATATCTTTTTAATCTCAACGGTGTCGAACTGAACCTTTTATATAAATTGTGCTAAATATGTGGCCTTGAAGTTAGAAAGAAAAATTACATTACATTTCGCAAATGTGCAGTAAAAAATTGTTTACTACAAATACTCATATTTTTCTTTTCTGTTCAAAATATTACTTCAAATTTTTACACAATGCTTCTCTAACATATTGTCGATTATTGCGAATAATTTTGTTGAAAACTCCGCATGTTATAAACAAAAAACACGGGGGAAATTTGGGATTTCTTAAGAAAACTGTTATTTCTTCCCGAATATTTATGCTATTTTTACGAAAATTCACAAAACTATTGATCAGATAAAACTAAACTATTGCTGAAAGTTGCAAATCATTATCCGCTTTCGGTGATAGGTGGTGAGACCAAATATTTTTTTTTCTTCATCACTTTCTGGTCGGTCCCCTAAATGCCCGCGTGCCCAGTAGTTTAACTAAAACAGTTTCTAACGTAAGAAACTTAAACTGACTGAAATTTTAAAAGATGCTTTGCGATGAAATCATTTCTTTCCCTCTTGGTAAAATGTTGAGTTGTGAATTTCCTACTAATTACAGTTGGAAAAGCTCATGGTGTGTACACTCAAAATGAGATGAAACAAAAACTGTATTAATATCAATATAATTTAATTTTTAAAAAGATAAAATAAAGAAATTAAGAGAAAACGTCATAAACTTGACCACTTAAAAATATCTTACCTGTCTGACGTGCAGCATTTGAATCCAGAATTTCATAGCCCATTTGTTGTGCTGCTTCTCGAATAGGGTTTTTAATCTCTCCCTCATATTCCGGCTTTTTGGCAGATATTGGCCCTCCGGAAGCATGGTACCCTAAAGAATTTCTTCTCTGATTAAAATAACTCAATTTCGCAAATAAATTTGACTTGAATTTAACGCTGTAAAGTTGGTTCGTATTTCTCGTCTGAATACAATTGATCCATTTTAGAGCATTACATTCAACCTGCCTTGAATGTTATGCTCTAAAGTCATCTCAAATGTTGTTTATTTTGCGCACACCTTTAAGTCTGGCGATTTGTTTTAATAGGACTGATGAGATTTGTGGCACTAAATACTAAAATAAGTGAATTTAATTTAAAATAATTAAATAACTTAATTCTAAAGCAGCTTTTGCATTTCTTTGCCATTAGATTTATTAAACATTAGGATTTAGGAAACATCAAATTTTATTTTATCACTAGCTGTTATTCCCGGAGTTCCTCGGGATTAAAATACTTTCATGTCTAATATTTTTGATGTTAAAAAGTACATTCTTAAAGAAAATTACAATACCCAAAATTCTTTTATCTTCTGAAACGTTTTATAATTAAAATGAGAATACCAATTGAACCAGACGATTTTTAAAAACCGCCGATAGCTAATTTTCTCCATAAGTATCAATATTTGCTAAGAAAGATTTTAACGTGTGTTTGGGGGCAATTAATTACATAGTAAATTTTTAATTAAGAAAAAGCATTGAAATAAATATGAATAAAAAATAAAAAAAATTAGTCTTCATCCAGAATTCTTCTAATGCGAGATAGCAACAGTTCTTATGTATTCTTCTTCTTCACCAATAAAAAACAAGTGTTACAAATTGTAAATTTTATGCACAACTTAATTTTTGAAAAAATTTTAAGATGAGGGCAACGAATTGAACGGAAATTAAACTTGTGTCATGAAAAGCTAATTTCTTAAACTTTAAATTTGTGTAAAATTAGTTTGTGTGACATAATACATATTTTCGAAAAATATCACGGAAAATGCCGTATCTTGCTTAATTTCCATTTAACTGAAATTTTAATAAGATTAGGGCTTTTAAAAGTTAATGATGATCTCTTTCTTCTTATATAAAGTATATTTATAAAAATAAGCAAACATTTAAGAAATAAAGGTAAATTATTTCAAAGTCTAACCGTTGCCTAGCAACGGAGTAGCTATAAATTTGCGTTATTTCAAAATTGTCTGCAGGTAATTAAGAATTTAATAAATTTTGAAAAATTAATAAAAATTAAAGAAAAGTGTCACAGACATAAAATGGTATCATTATAAAGGCAAACTTTTGAACTTTAAGATGGTATAAAAATAATTTTAGATATATAATTTGCTCCGAAGTTACTGCGAAAAAACTGTTTATGTTAATTTCTAATTAACTGACTGTTTAATTAACATTTGCACTTTGAAAACTTGACAGTAATCTTCCCCTTGTCTTAATTAATAAGTGTGCTGAGTTTGATTTAAATCAGTTGCGTGGTTTAGGATAAGATGTGTAACACACATACAAACATATATACGTACCCACAATGACTTTTATTTATATTAAGATAACATTTTTTGTAATAGTAAGCATTAAAAAAATTCTAAATGCTTACTATTACAAAAAATTTATGATGACGAACGTTGAACAAGTTTTTAACAAAAGTAAAGTTTATTTTCTGCTGCATAATACGATTTTCGCAAGATAAAGGGTTTACTTAAAACTTTGAAACATATACTAATAAAGCCTTGCCTGTAAATAACAATTCGTTTGGTCCAACGGTATTTGAACATGTTTTCAAACATTGCATCTAAATGGTAATTAAAAAAATCCGCAGTCAGAGGGTTAAAAAAAACCCAAATACCGGAATAAAATTTGTATATAAACTAATTTTTTTACAATTTTATTTACCGTTTGCCAGGTAATCAGGATCTTGGTTGTCTTCGAGCTTCAAAAAGTATGGAAACACATCTTTGTAACCCCACCCCTTTGCACCCTGAGCTTCCCAATTATCATAATCTTCATGGTTGCCTCTGACGTACATCATGGCATTCAGAAGGCTGGACCCTCCAAGACCCTTTCCGCTTGGCCAGATCACTTGCTGCAAAACGAGAAAAGACAAATTTTCAGAAAGCTAGCTACTATTGAATGTTAAAAATTGAATAAAACTTAAAGCTAAGCCCTCGAAACGGCAGGGGTTGTTGCCTTTTCAATTTCAACGCAATCCATTCCTTTCGTCTCTTTCGTAGGATCTTTTATTAAAAGAAAAATAGAGGAAAAACAGACCAACCCTAAGAAACAAAACCTGAAATCAGATCGAGATTAATCATTCATTCCCCAATGTAAATAGAAAGGTGAGTTTCTACCGGGGGCGGGCTTTCGAGAATTAATTTGTGCCTTTCAGGAGAATTCAATGAGAATTTTTCATTGAATGATAAAAATTGAATAAAACTTAAAGCTAATCCCGCGAAACGGCAGAGGTTGTCGCCTGTTAAATTTCAACGAAATCAAATTCATTTCGCCTCTCTTACCTCGGATCTTTTATTAAAAGAAAAGAGAGGAAAGACAGCTGAACCCTAAGAAACAAGACCTGAAATCAGATCGAGATTGATCATTCATTCTTCCAATGCAAATAAATAGAAAGGCGAGTTTCTACCGGGGTCGGTCATTCAAGAATTCATTTGTGCCTTTCAGGAACTGATTCGGTCTCCGACAAAGTAGTCGCTGATGTGAGTTGTAACCATCAGCAAATCGTCGCTTAACAAGCAACGACACCTATCTCAATTTTTTGAAATTTCAAAGAGGATGAAAATATTTAATTTTTTGCAATCAATAACGGATATTTCTGAATTCTTTTAAAATCTGATAAAAACATAAGACCACATGTTCTTACCAGATATTAAAAAAATTTAGAAATTTCCGTTACTGGGTGCGAAAAATTGAGTATTGTTTACCTTTTTGAAATTTCAAAAAATTGAGATAGATGGTGTAGCTTGTTCAGCGACGAAATGAAACTTTCAGACCAACAGAGTTTAGGAAAAATCGTTGTTGCTGCAACAACTACGGACGAATTGTTTAGGGATTTACTTTTCCAACTGAAAAACGTTACAGTACACAAAGCTTAAATATCCAAGCAAATACAAATTGTATCTTCCCCCACCCCAAAAAAATCGAAAGAAATTTAGTTTTCCTTTTTAGATGATTCTTAAAATTCACTTTGTCAGAAAATTAGATCTCTTAGGGAAGAATTGGCTCTTCCTCAAAGCCATATTTTGTACTTTCAAACATGGAACCCTTCTGAGCAGCCACTCCTGTGCAAGGCCAATTTTCAGTGGATCAGAGGATGGCCTCGGTAGAGAGATTTCACTTTGCTAAGTTTAAAATTTCTGGAACTTATTTCATTACGGAAGAATGAATACAGATAGAACTTGTTTATTTCGTGTTTCCTACGATGTAACTACCCTGTACGTGCGAGTACGCATTTTCGCCATTGCTCATACAAGGATGTAAATGGGGATAGAAAGTCTTAAATTGCCACATCCACCAACGCATTCATTCCTGCTTGCTGCACTTTTTTGGAACTTGAGAAAGGTTTAATGTATAAGAAAATGCTTCATCCTCAACAAGGGTCGACAACAGGAGAATAAACTGGTCGTGGAAATAACGGAACGTGATGTTTTGACAGGTAATCTGACACCAGGAAGGACCTGTGAGCCGTTGCCTTATCTTGATGGAACACACACAACTTGACCTTCCCCGCGACATGAAGTTTTCATTGCCTGTAATCATGAGCCACGCGTCCGCGCTTCAGTTGTTCTGAGAAAAATGGCATAATTTGTTTACATATTAAAAATATTTAAAACTTGGGTAACTTTTGAACGTAGTAGCACTACAGGTTCTGAAACTATCTAAAAACATATTTGCTACAAAATAAGTTCTTCTTACTATTTTATGTGACATTAATAATGAAATTACACTCCTTTCTAATACCCAAAATAAAATGAATTTATTAAATAAATGCTATGAAAAAATGTATATTGTAAATTCGAATTTCTCAGACAACTTAAATAGAAACTTTTTATTATTATTATTTCACTTGGATTCTCAAATTTAATCCATATACACAAAACTTCAAAATGTGTTTGAATAATTCGTTTTTTAGATTCTCTTGTGATTATACCACTTAATGACATTATTAAATTTGCGTAAAATAAATACACTGCTTCTTTCTGAATTGTGCTTTGAAATAACCTTTGCCTTTTGATTTTCAATTATTCTTGGGAATGAAAGTTAGAGATGGCTTAAATTGCGTAAATAATGTTTCGCTTATATTAAGTTTGTATTGTACATATTTTTATATTAGTTTCTTGCGCCTTGTTTGTTTTTAAAGTTAAAATAAGATACTGTGTTTTTTAAGAATAGAATGTGATTTTCATCGTTCAGTTACTAAAACAAGTCGTAAAATTCGATAAATGCATCCTCGAATGCTGGTTTATATTTCCCATTTTATTTCCTTATCCTAGCAATATCTATACGAACTATGCTTGAGCTACAATTATGCAGATTAAAACTGCGGTCACCTTGTATAACTACGCAGCTCATCTAATATCTAATTTAAGGTCAATGCCTACACCGAAAATGGCATTGACCGACTGTCTAAGTCAAAAATACTTTTTTCAAAAATCTTTTAATTCAAACATTATTTTTTTCAAAAACCGCTTATTCTTTTTAAATTTAATTCTAATTTAAAAAATGTCGGTGCTTCTAAGTTAACCGAGCGTTAAACTCGTTTCTCACAAAATTAGTTTGTCGAAATAAATTAACATAATATTCCTAATACTAATTAAAATATTTAATGAAATTTTCAGGTAGTGTTTTGTTAATTATTGTTAATAAGATGAACTAACTGTTTTGATGTACAGTAAATGTGTTTTTTATTTATGGCCTTTAATTATAAGAAAATATTTGAAAAATTTTGAATAATGTCTATATTGTAACATATAAATCTTCATAATATTTTTCCATTTTAATAAATCTCTTAGATTTTAGTTAATTGTGAAGAAAATTACGTTATGTGTCAAGTGTGTAAATTCAATTATGAATATCTCTTTGGAATTTTGTGTAGAATGTAAAACTTTTTGGTTAAATTTTGTTGAATTTTAATTCAAATAAGTCATAAAAATAGGAAAATTACAGAAATTTGTTTTTTAAATTTTTATATTTTTATATACTATTTAACTAGAAAACTCCAAACAAAACTAAAAAAATAGCTTTATTAAAAAAAATTGTCTAGATCCTCGGCACTTAAAAGTTACTTGCGCCGTGTTGTAACGTCATACCCGTTATCCTAAGGCAGGAAGCCCACTGGTTATTAAATTGGTGCAACTCATTTGATGTGTATCATCTCAGCATGATTCTAACCCATTAATTAACTCTTGATTTGCATGCCTACCCCGTTAGCACAAGATATTCTACGATATCTCCACTATGTTCTGCATGCACAACATCTTAAACATATCGTATAAATATTATAGAGCAATAGTACTAATCACAGGTGTTAACAGAGTTTTCGCTTTACGCATTTATTAGGGTTCACGATATTGATCAGATCGATACTTGTGAAAGAATGCACGTCATCCGATGATGAGTGTTTATCCGATCATGATTGATTATGTGATTAAATTAATAAAACAGCGGCACCCACCTTGTTGCTATGGAAGTAGGCGGCGTGTTTCTGTTTCTCTGTCTTGAATTGCCAGTCGATGTCGGTGTTCCAGAAATATCTACCAAGTGCTGGAATATCGTTTATCAATGGTGGCTTCGTTGCTCCGGCCTCCAGCAACAATACGGTCACGCATGGTTCTTCGGACAAGCGACTGGCCACCACAGATCCAGCGGAACCACCACCCACTTTGTCAGAGAGATAAAGAAGTGCATTAATTTTCAGTTTATCATGTACTTAATTGTAGGTTTGTGAATGTGTCGAAACATACAAATCTAAACTTATACGCCTTACACTGCATATTTAAGCCTAACAAATAAATATACTGCTAGTAGGTTGTGTGTTTGACACCAAGTGAACATCACGAAATAATGCTGAAGGAGAGATAAAGAAGAGCTTTAATTTCCAGTTTACCATGAAATTAATTTTATATTTGTGAATGTGTCGAAACATACAAATCTAAACTTATACGTCTTACACTGCATATTTAAGCCTAACAATTAAATATACTGCTAGTAGGTTGTGAGTTTGACACCAAGTGAACATCACGAAACGATGCTGAAGGGAGTGAACGTTTCTTTCCGTATTTTTCCACATGGGCGAACGGTCATAATTATTTCCATGGGCTTGCATTTACATAATTTCATCCACTATTTTTCACTCTCTATATTATTATTAATCTGTCGGCGTGGTATTGTTCATAGGAAAAAGCATTGCAAAAATGGTTTCCTTCTCTTAAATAAACATTTTCGAGAAACGAAAGAACAAAATAGAATACAGAAGCTTAATTTGTCCTTATCAATTGGACAACATTGCAATTACACATAAATACATTAAAAATGCATAGTCGTCTATTTTAACCGTGGTTTTTGTAATTTGGATGAAAAAGCACTTAAAACTACTAATGGAGGACTAAGGAAGTGTTATTTAAGATTCATTCGTCATTATCAGTTTTGACATGGAAACATCATTCTTATCAAGTAACTGAAACACTCTCTGAAGAAAGGAATGACATGACTTGGATTTTGAGCAAGCACACTACAAACTGATTTCAAACTGGAGTCTTCTTGAATATGTATTTTGGGATTCTATTTTCATTTATAGAATCATTTATAGGGATTTTTCCCCCCAATAACTTCTAAGATAAACATCACACAAAAATTGCTGCTCAATTTCTTATCTGATTATAATAAACATTTCAAAATTTATTTTAAACACAATTTGTAGTAGAACTTACTATTGTTGTAATTAAAATCAACTCTTTCATCAAATCTTTATTTCACATGTTTTTGCCACTGATAAAGTCATGATAGAAATATTGCTTTCTATGGATATTAACAGAAAGGCAGAATTTTATTTCCACTATTATTTCGTAGCATGCGAGCCTTTAAATGCTGACGGAAATATCCAACTACTTTGCTATTTTTCATTTAAAATCCACAGTTTTTCTTATAATCCTTTCACTGTACAATGTTTTATAATGATACTGAGTTCCGTTACTACGGAAGGCAGAAGACCCGGGGGAGAAGAAAGATCACTGCGGTGTTTTTCTTCTCAAACAAGCAAGCACCAAATTGAAGAGAATGGCTCTTCGGACCACGGACATGAAGGAAGTTCTGTTGTCTCCGTAGCAATGATGGAGAGGGAAAAATTAAATTCCGACGGTTGCTAGACTCCTAAGTAGTTCAAAGTACGGATACGAAAAAAGGAAACGGTTTAGCTGCTGACAGAGAAGGCAGGGACATGGGAAAGTGCAAAAGGGAAAAAACGAGGGAAAACTTAAAGCCATAAAAAGTAGCAGAAAACGTTGGAGCTCTGAGGTTACCATCCACCATTATGTTCAAAAAGAGAATACATATGTTCATCGTGGAGAAAAAGATCCACCCAGCATTATTCAGCCGCTAAACATTTTGTTTTAAAACAAAAGGTACCAACTTTCATGAAATAACGTCTACTAATAGATCCCATGTCTAAAAAGTTCAAAAGGGTTCGTCTACATATTTATAATTGTACTAACTTCAAAATTTCCAATGTAAACACATATTTTTCTTAAAATATTTCGAATTTACATAAAAATTTATGCTGGAATACCAAGTGTCATCATCCCAGCACTTTTGGTATCGGAATTATAAGCAAATGAAATTTTGAGTTTCTAATGTTAAAGTAAAAGTTTGAATTTTTATTGATATCTTGAGAAATAATGGAACGATTTACCTAGAATTTTTTTTATGTAGTAGTATGAATTGTTCTGCACATTTTACACTTTTACTTTTCATTTTAAAATAATTTTGAGTACATGAAATATTTTATCAAAATTGATGTTAAAACTTTTGAATAGCAACATGTATAAATTTTAACAGTAATCGAAGCAGATGACCATTTGATAAGCATATGAAAAATTTCAGCATATTCGTACAAGATTTAAGTTTTCGCTGAAAAACGTCCCACTTAAGTGGGCATCTTAAATTCCGAAAACGTTTTCATTATTAAATATAATCATTACAACACTGTATTTTTCCATCTTAAATATATAAAGATTTTAACTATTTACATATATATATTATTAAAATTTTATAAATTAAAGTGGTGCAATATTAATTGATTTATATTTTAAAAAAAAAATGTTCTTTAAAAATGTTGATTGTAGATTACATTGTAAAATGTAGATCATCACTTTGAAAATAACATTTAAAGTGCGAAATAATTTAGAATGCTACTACAGACATTTAAAGGCAAGCAGATAACTCTAGTAAGTAAATTTGGAGACGATCCCTTTTATGTCGAGGACACAAAATGTCAAATATCTTCCAATCTATTAATGATACATTAACCAGAAGTAATATCCTGGGGTATTTTTTCATGAGAAATTTATTTATGGCATTAAAAAAAGGGTGTTGCCGTTGTGAAATTTGAAGTTAGTGCCATTTTAAATATGTAGATGACCCCTTAAGGGAATTTCAGCCTTAGAATCTTTTAGTATACTTTACTTCCTCTGAAAATGTATCTTTAGTTTTAAGAAGCAATGATTAGCGGCGGAATAATGCTGGGTGGATACTTTTTTTTCCGGGACTGTACATATTTATTATCAGTTCTTAATTTTTTTTTTCAGATAAGTTTTTCTTAGAGTTTCGTCTTGGATTTCTTCAAAGTCCGTAGACAGTGACTATCATAAATGGCAATATTCCATAGGTGAATGAGTCTTCAGGATAATGGTATTTCCTGCAAATACAGTGGCGGCAACTGGGGGACAAAAATGGGGGTACGAAATTTATAGACATCTAAAAGTACCCCGATTGATAAGGAGTAGACATCCAAATTTATAAATTTCTTTACAAAATTAGCTAATTTTTCCGGACACTATTGATTTTTTGTAATTCTTAGTTTTGAGCAACTAAATTGAAATAAAGATCTAATTTTTTCCACAAAAAGTGTCGGGGGGACTGCTCCCCTCTCCCCCCTTATTCTCCGACACTGTGTAAATGCATTAATATACATGATAGATGATATTATCATACATATTAGTTTGGTATAAATGGTACCTGAGAGAAATGCTATTTTACTCTAAAGGCTAATTTCTATTCTGCTTATAGAGGTGCTTGGAAATATAGTTTGACTGATACAGGGAGTCCGGAATAAAGATGTGCAAAAGAAAAATTTTGTATTGAGAGAACCTCACATGAGTAGTTAGGAAAATTGAATTTTGTCGATACGGGATCATCCCGTACTTCTACAAAACTGACTCATGGGCATTGTTAACAGCTGACAGAGTTTATAAATATGTCTTTCTTTGTTGCTGCTCTAGAAAAGGAGGCATCACCGCTTGGTGTACCAGATCTCCGGATATAATGTCGTTGGGCACTTTTTCGCTGAGGATTTCATTTAATTAATTTCATACTTGAAAAAAGTTTTTCTGTTTGGAAGATTTTAACCGCTTAACTTAACAGCCCGAGAATACTCGTGCATCGAATTATCGAAATTTTAGTCTTATAAACTAAAATTGAATCATTAATTAGCTTTATAATTTGACACAAAAAAATATGTAGGATCCATAAACATCTTAAGTATCCTATGCCTTCTTAGATGAATGAAAACGACAGCCCCTTTCCAAAACAGGAGGGGTCATCTTATTAGATAGCAAAGAAAACTATTCAGTTAAGTGGTTAAGCAGCATAAATCTAAAGCTATTGATTAAAATATACCTCAAATGCGACATTGAATACTTGATAAAAAAAAATATATTACGTTTTCAAAAAGTGCTGAGTCTCGAACGGAGCTCACATTGAACTTCGTTAGCCAGCAAACAAAATTGATGATTTCCATTTCTAATGTAACTGAAATTTAGGATTTATTATGAGCAGTTCAGTAAAACCTCTTACTTTTAAATAACTTTAACTCTGACATCATGTTTAAATTCAAGCAAAAATTAGATAAAAAGTCAAAACTTACCCACAATGTAGTCGTATTCATCTCGGATACTTGTTGCTTGTCTGGGAGCATTCCGTTGCGTCGCCAAAGAAATGAGAAGCAGGGGCAGAAGAGGAGAGTTCGCAATGGGCGTAGGGTAAGCCCTTTCTGCTGCTAGGTCCATGACGTTGGGGTAAATTCAATTACTTAGGCAGTCTTCGAATAGGCGTATATTTCCTAATCTGAAAAGAAATTTGATTTATTTCGAAAAGCTCTTACGTAGATACAGAGTTTTAAAAGTATCAATTTTTGGAAAAACCATCATAATTTTATTTCTCTTCGAAAGAACCAGAAATTCTGTTCACTGGAATTCCAATATCTTTCCAAATCTTAATGATATATGAATTTGACTGGAAGTTTTATATATAAGTTGCCCCACATATCTGACTTTGAAGTTATGAAGAAAAAATTACGTTACGTATCTCACATGCGCAGTAAAATTTATTTACTACAAATACTCATATTTTCTCTAATATTCAAAGTATAAATTCCAAACTTTTACACAATGCTTCTCTAACATATTGTCACTTTGTCTGTATGTTTTGTATAATTTGGTGGAAAATATATTGCGTTTATAGGCATTTTATAAGCAAAAAACATGCGGGAAAAGTTTCGATTTTTTAAGAAAACCTTTTTATCGTCCAGAATGTACTTGATATTTTTGCGAAAATGCATGTAAGCAATGTGAATATTAAACAAAGCCATTGATGAAATTTCCAAATCATTATCAGATTTCTGTGCAACGGGGTGAGTCCAGGTTTTTTCCTTCTTCAACAAATGTTGGTCAGTCCCCTAAATACCCCCGTAACCGAATCTTCACTGTAAAATATGAGTTAGAGTCTATTCTTTACACTGTCAAAGTTCAAGGGCAGTTGGTTTAGTCTTCCCGGAGAAATTCTAAAAACTGTTAAAATCCGAAAGTGTCCGGATACTTTTGATCCTTCACGCAATATTAAGATTAGTTGTGTAGAACACCAGGAAATCGTAATATAGAGCTGTGCTTACAGAGCGTCTGACGGGGAGGGGCACAACGAATGGAATAGCACCACATTGTCGGTTTGAAGTTGCCCAACTCAGTCGCGACCATCGATAATAAGGCCTTACAAGTGTATCCTTCCGCGACCTTGACGTCACCAATCTAGAATGGTCGCGTTTCTTCCCTTTACCACTTTCCGCCGATACTAGTATTCACGTTCGTTTGTAATGCTACTTGACAGAATTTTTTAATGTGTACAGATTCTATTTTATGGTAACTTGAATTTATATTTGCTCCATAATGGCGTAGTACCTCACTTTAATTCGAACGGGCGTAAAATAAAGTATATAGTTTTCCTAAAGACGCAGAGCTACGAAATCGATCTATTTGGGCTATCAAGCGAAAACATTTAACTCCAAAAAATATAGTAGGGTAAGTTGATCGATAGTCTCGACTCAGTATGCCAGTTCTCGCTTCCCTGGAGATGGAATAGTATTGGTGTGGCTGTGTTCGTCACATTTCTGATGACAGTACGTACTTCCTATGGGAAGGAGTGGTTACATGGACCGGTGACGACCGTTTTGTAACTGAGCTCATCCCAGATAGCAATTTTAGTTTGCAGCAAGCTTGCCACAAATTTGTCATGACAAGAGTGCAAGCTTGCAGCAAGTTAACGAAAGCTTCGAAGTCACCATGAAACGAACTTGCCACAAGCTTGCAGTGCAAACTTATTGCAAATTATAGCAAAAACAGAGTACGAAACACAACCCGGGATAGAACTCGCGACCTCCCGGTTCCGAAGCGGAGATGCTAATCGTTGAGCCAGTTGAACTCTGAGAGTAGAAGATAGATTTCGGTAATACATCGTTCGATTCGATTCGTATACGATTTTTTTTTAACTATTTTCTGGATTTCATTAATTTTTTGAGTTGAGAATATGATGTAAAGTCAAAGAGAGAGCGATTTTCGCTAATAACTACGTTTTGCTAGTAGAATAAATTATGAAATTAGAGTTCAAAAGTAATTACTTTAAAATGGGACAAAATGTCTAGTTATTATTGTTCAACAAACACTGACTGTTTTTTAGATTTAATTTTGTTTATAAACGTTAAAATTTCAACATTAAGAAAAAGGCGATATAGTTTTATTTAAAGTGAGAGTGATATATTTAGTAAAAAGATGGAAAATGTTTCAAAAAATTTTTTTATAAAAAAGTTATTTTTTTTCACAAATTATCATTGATTTATTGAATTAATAAAAAAAAGAATTACGGTCTAGGAGATACTATTAAAAATCGGATGTTTTTTAAAACAGAGACAAAGATAATTATCTCTTTATTGTGCTATCTTTGCAGGAAGCTTGTTTTGCAAAATTGCAGCAAGTTTGATTTGCAAAGGAGGTGGCGCTATTTGTCACATCGAACTTGCTACAAGTTCGATTCAAGTTTGACGCTTCAAATTTTGCCATGACAAGTCAAAATCAAACTTGCTGCAAACTTACATGCTATCTGGGAGTACGCTTATTATCGTGGCAACCCGGTTGTTAAATGACCACGATGTTTATCTTAATGTGCTTTCAGTTCTAAGAATTTGAAATTTTGATGAGACTGTATGCGAAATGGCAGTGCTGTGTTTCATCGGATTCTGTTATGATGATGGGTGTACACATCTAGCTCTTGCGTACACGTTTAGCTTGTGGCAGTAGGTAGATTGGGACCAGAGACCTTTGGGTTCGGAATCGCGCATCTTAACCACTAGAAGAAAGGACTTCCTCTTGTCCGGAGGCGGATACTGACTTATATGCATCACAGTAAGATGGTGCAGCACGCTTCACTACAAACTCTTCCATTTATTTACACATGTTTCGCACTCGAGTTGCACCAGTAAGAATATCAATCATGTTTATTAAGATTGGTTTGCGTGCGTGACTACCGATGCTAGGCACATTTGCTCAGTCTCAGTTAAATAAATTTATTTGTGTACAATAAGATTGTAATCAAAATATTTAAAGAAAAATTGTGGCGATCAGAGAAAAGAAAACAGCGGTTAAAATTTAATTTCAGCACTTACACTTTTATTGCCACTTTCTTTTGATTTTAACAATTAAAATTTTTAGGTAGCATAAATTGCGACTTTTTCATATAATAGATTTCCAATTCATGGATGAGAAACAAAATTAAAAAAGCAGCCGTGCAAACCGACAGTAGAAAAATCAATTTTAGAAGCTTTTAGAATATTTTTATGAATGTCCGTCAAGAACTCTTGGTTGCATAACACATAGGCAATTTTGTTTAAATTACACGTAGTAAGTTGCATCCTGATGTGAAAGAATCCAAGAAAACAGAGAGTTTCATACTCGATATATTCAATTTACATAAACATCAGTCATATTTTATTTTATAATTTTCTTTGAAAAATAGATATATAATTAAAATATCAAATTTTAAAGTCAAAAGAAATTTTGATAACAGGTTCTCTACAGTAGTTATTTGTTATTAATTCTTCGTTAGTTGTAATCCTCTTTCAGACTTAAGATTACGGTACAATCTTATCGCCAAGCTTTCGAAATCTCTCCAAACGACCACCAACTTAGATTGCGGCAAGAAACTAAGTTTGGCTTGAGAAACATTCGATCTTCGTTTCGTAGGGGTTGAACTGAAATTTTGTGAATTGCCATATTTTGTAAATTATAGCTTTAATACTTATCTGTACCCTCATGCGTATCTATTAGAATTGCGACTAAAAAAACACGAAAATTCTCGTCAAATTGGGGAGAAATTTATAGATCTACCGAACCGAAAGTAAATTCTTGGAATGAGAATTTAAGTAAATTTAGTTATACAAAAAATGGGATCGATATATGAGGACTGCGTAACTCTAACATCCGAAGAATTTTTCCATGCATTATTTTCTTTGATTAAATTTTTTGTACAAAATCGAATGCAATTATCTTAAATTGTATAAAATCTAGAAGAAAAAAGATTTCAGACACTCATAGGAGAGCAATAAAACCAGTGGCACTTTACTCAGTGCCTCCATTCATTCACTTACATCTCAGATGAGCAGCCATTCAAGCTCGGTGTTACCAAAGAAGCAGTTCCATTTGGGTTTCATACGTAGTTTTATTTCGTAGTGCTTATCCTGTACTCCATAGTTTTAAAAATTTTCTCAATCCAGTACGTGCGCAATTTATAAATTAATGCATTAGCGAACTGTTGAACGAATACAAATAAATACATCGTACTATTTCTAAGATTATAAAACAGCCTAAACGTTACTTTTCAATAAAGCAAAGACCGAAATACTTTCTTAGTAACACTAAGCTGTTGAATGTTTATAACGCAAAGCAGGAGCATTCCGTTTCATTTGTTCTCTCAATTCCTAAGATTCAGAAAGTTAATATTTTATAAATTTCATCGAGAACGAAGATTGATATAAAGTTTGAATCATGTGTTTGCTTTGGCTGTGAAATACATTTCGAAATCTAAGGACGTGCCATTTATAAATAAATTAAAAATTAGTTTTACTTACCAGTTTAATGTCGAAAATCTTTCAAATATATATTCTTCTAAAAAAATCTAGAAGGAATCTTCTTTTCTGTGCAAAAACGAATGCAATTTACTTAAATTGCATAAAATTTAGTCGAAAAAAGATTTCAGACGCTCATAGAAGAGCAAAAAAAAATAAATAAAATAACCCAGTGGCACTTTACTCAGTGCCTCCATTCATTCACTTACATCTCAGATGAGCAGCCATTCAAGCTCGGTGTTACCAAAGAAGCAGTTCCATTTGGGTTTTCATACGTAGTTTTATTTCGTAGTGCTTATCCTATACTCCATAGTTTTTAAAATTGTCTTAATCCAGTACGTGCGCAATTTATAAATTAAAGCATTAGCGTACTGTTGAACGAATACAAATAAATACATCGTACTATTTCTAAGATTATATAACAGCCTAAACGTTACTTTTCAATAAAGCAAAGACCGAAATACTTTCTTAGTAACACTAAGCTGTTGGATGTTTATAACGCAAAGCAGGAGCATTCCGTTTCATTTGTTCTCTCAATTACTAAGATTCAGAAAGTTAATATTTTATAAATTTCATCGAGAACGACGATTAATTTAAAGTTTGAATCATGTGTTTGGTTTGGCTGTGAAATACATTTCGAAATCTAAAGACATGCCATTTTTAAATAAATTACGAATCAGTTTTGCGTATCAGTTTAATGTCGAAAATCTTTCAAATATATATTCTTCTAAAATATCTGGAAGGAATCTTCTTTTTTGTACAAAAACGAATGCAATTTTCTTTAATTGTATAAAATCTAGAAGAAAAAAGATTCCAGACACTCGTAGGAGAGCAATAAAAAAGCGGCACTTTACTCAGTGCCTCCATTTATTCACTAACATCTCAGATGAGCAGCCATTGAAGCAGTTGCATTTTAGTTTTCATGCGTAGTTTTATTTCGTAGTGCTTATCCTGTACTCGATAGTTTTCAAAATTTTCTCAACCCAGTACTCGTGAAATTTATAAATTAATGCATTAGCGTACTGATGAACGAATACAAATAAATACATTAGACTACTTCTATGATTATATCAACACCTAAACGTTACTTTTCAATAAAGCAAAGACCGAAATACTCTCTTTGTAACACTAAACTCGTGAATGTTTGGAACGCAAAGCAGAAGCATTCCGTTTCATTTGTGCTCTCAATTCCTAAGATTCAGAAAGTTAATATTTTATAAAAGAAAATATATTTTTGACGAAATTGTAGAATTTTCTCTATATATTTCCTCGAGAATGACGATTGATCTAAAGTTGAATCATGTGTTTGGTTTGGCTATGAGTACATTCCGAAATCTAAAGAAGTGGCATTTTTAAATAAATTAAGAATTAGTTTTGCGTATCAGTTTAATGTCGAAAATCTTTCAAATATATATTCTTTTAAAAAACTGTTTTTGTAGAATTTTCTCTCCATATTTCCTCGAGAATGTCGATTGATCTAAAGTTGAATCAGGTGCTTGGTTTGGCTGTGAAATACATTCCGATATCTAAAGACGTGCCATTTTTAACTAAATTAGGAATTAGTTTTACTTACCAGTTTAATGTCGAAAATCTTTCAAATATATATTCTTTCAAAAAACTGTTTTAGATACAAGAAAGTCCAACTAGTTCAAGCACTAAATGATGTTAACGAGTGCCTGAAATAGAATGCTATGAATTTATAGTGTAATCAGTAGATGTACAAAATGTTTTCATGTACAAGATTTGGGCGGGAAACACTATAATTAGAGAACTAGAATCCTGAATTGTTTATTGTGACAGATATCAGATAAAGCCAAATTAAAAATGGTGAGATCGCAACAAACAGAGAAACAGTCTCCTTATGAGTTCTTTTCATCTGGTTATGAAGAAATTTAAATTTCTTGACTATGACCTTATTAGAACTGTTTCAAAAAAAATTGTGTATGTGTCATTTTATCTTCGTTTCTGTCGATTTGTCTAGAATTTGATTTGATTCCTTTTCATATTAATCACTGTTTCATATCAGATGAACCGTCTACGGTGGCCCAGAAGTTCAGAAACAAGTAGTAACCGAATTTTACCTCTAAACGGCCTCAAACTTTTAAATTTAATTATCGCAATTGTATTTTAGAAACTTATTGACGGAGCTTATTTACTTTCTCGTATACGAAGTATACAAAGAGAAAGTATTGTAGTCGTCAAAAAATTCGAACTCGAGATTTTGACGAATCCACACGTTTTAGACCTCCCTGAGTCCGAAAAACACAATTTTGGAATTATGTCTGTTTGTCTGTGTGTCTGTCTGTCTGTGAACACGATAACTCGAAAACTATAAGAGCTACGGGAATGAAATTTGGTATGTGGTCTTTAAACATAATTTGTAGGTTTCTGTCAAATTTTGGACAAAATCCGTCAACGGGAAGTCTGTCTGTCTGCACTCAAAACTTGAATAGCTAGATGGATAAAATTTGGTACACTGTTTTATCGTCATGAATGTAGTTCCGTATTAAATTTTGGGCCAAATCCGTCAAAGGTTAGACTGTCTGTCGATCTGTATAATAGCATACTTGTTCAACTCCATGCGCATGCGTAAATGCCTGTGCAAAGAAGGGATACTCCGAAAACTTGGCAGTTTGCCAAAAACCAATTCTGGCGGCGAGATTTTGTAAGGAAGCAAACATTTAGGGCGTCTCGTTTTACTTGCGTATTGGAAGCTATCTCTGCGCATGCGCAAGCTATTTAGCGAGCAAGCTATTCTCCTGTTTTCTTCTCCGCACGCGGACCTTGCATTGCTAGAGTTTGATAAAAAAATAAATATTGCGAAGTTTTAATACATACGTATATTTTTGAATATGATTCTTCACCTCAATATTTTACTATCACTATAATCAACAATGAAAAACCTTCTGATAGTCATTGCATTCTGGGTTACAGTTGGTTCGAACTTTTCATCAACGCAGTGGGAAGGGAAATGACAAATGTTTGAAAAGTATACGAGAAAGCTTAGGGGAGGCCACTCCCGCTGGTTTCAATGAGTGGCTTCTAATAAAAGGAATCGAATATTTACTAAGCAAGATGCGTTTCCGCTGGGGCGATATGAAAGGGAAACCGAAACGAAAAATTAGTGATCGAGAAGAGGTGAAGAAAAACAAAGCAAAGGGGATAGTGGCGTAGAAACGGAGAGGGCAAGGGTGTACACATGCCCAGGGCGTTTACCCACTTTTTGAAGCAAAATATGATGAGAAGGTGTAGAAATAATACCATTCTCGGGTGAATTTACACTTTCTAAGCCACTGATAATGACTGGGGTAAAAAGAAATCATATTATTCCCCTGTCACCCTTTACCCTCGCTACGCCACTGGCCATGCGGTATAGTTTAGTTTAGTGAAATTAACGTCCCGTTTTGAAGCAACACTTGAGCTATTTTGGGACGGACCTCATCATTGTGAACAGCGGTCAGATGACAAGGTCGACACCTAAGCTAGAAGCCCCTGGTGACAAAGAGTTATCGCGTTTTCATCGCTTTTTAAAGCCAAATACGTACAAGGGGCGAAGAAATACTACGAATAGGGAGCCGTTTACACAAGCTAAGCCACTGATGTTGATTGGGGGAAGCGAAAAATCATATTTTGACCTTGGCGGCACTTACGCTTTCTACGCCACTGGTGAAAAAGAGCCTTAGATGAGAGAGAGAGATAAAAAAAACGAAAGTTTTCTGCGAAAAAAACTGCAGTAGTATTAAATTTCTTGCTAAATCAATACCAAGTTCAGATGGAGAAATTGGTGGCTTTTTTCTATCCCATGAGTGACACAGCTATGCGCAGACAGTAAATTTAAGGTATCCGACTGGTTTAAAATCTTCGTTTTATATGAAACTATCAAACAAATTATGACTTAATTTTCTTGCCTGTATAAACAGCTTTCTAAAACTGTCTTACTTTTTACTCTCCGTGAATTATAAATGGAGTTACAGCTGTTTTCTTACCGAACTGGAAGCATCATTTCATGTTGTATAAAAACTTTAAATGTGTTTTCTGAGAAATGATGTTTTTGAGAAAAACTGTATTGAGGAAAAAAGTATTGATGACAAATTTTCTGAGATTGTTTTCTGTAATATGCTTGATGGTCTCCTCTAAAAAAGAAGGTCAATTTTAAAATCAAGTATTATTTTTAAGTTCTGAAGTTTAAAAGAAAAGCACTTTTTATGAAAAATTATCAGTTTAGTAATTATGTTCAGCTGTGTCTCAAGACTATTTTGAAGTACAAGAAATATTTTAGAGCATAACACAGATAACTGTCATAAAAATGTACTCCTACAAGGATTTATGTATATATAGAATATGATTTTATCTATGGCTGTTAACGTAAGCCAAATATTTTAGTCATTTGTTTTCAAATTTCTCAGTTTTTTTTAAAAAATATTATTTTGAAAGCCTAATTTTACAATATTTTCATAGTTTTAAAACACATGCAGTTGAAAAATAACATTAAAATATATATATAAGTTATTTTTCAAAAATATGTCTCCGAACACATTCGGATACCTTAAATGCATTCCAGGGCTATTCAGTGTGCAGCTTATCCTGTGTCTCACCTACTTGTTGGTTCACTTTTTTTCTTATTTACAACAGAAATGTGTGGCTGACATTTTATAAGCATTAGCAGGAGCTATTTCAATGAACATACATATGCGCCGTTGATCGCCGAGTTTTTAAAGATGAATTTCTGTGAGGTAAATCCCCCTTTTAGATACATCCCTTTTTCTTGTCATTTATAATCTGAAAATACACACAAGAAATTTTACATATTTAAATTTGAAAGAAAAAAGTGAAAATCCTGAATTAATACAAAAAGAGGAAAGGAAACGGGAAATTTACGTTTAAATTGTAGTTCGACAAGAGTAAAAAATCTGGTAGCCTACACTTAATCTGTGTTTGCTTAGTGAAATTATTGATTGTAGAATTATTTAAATTCACGAAAAGTTAACACTATATTTTTGGAAGTTATTTAAGTCATCTTTGCGGCCTTGTATTGGCATGAGTAATGATTCATGATTTATTTCTTTAATTTATAAATGCACGCAAAAATGAATTTCATTAAGTAAATATTTTACATTGTCTGATAGATACTTTTATGCTTTATAAGGTAAATGTATTTTGAATTTTTCATTTTTATATCATTAAAACAAAATCTCAAGTAGACAAAACCGACCATTATCGATACAATTTGCTTTTCGCTTTTAATCTAGGTGTTAAGACCGCAGACACTACTCGTGAGATTTATCCTGTGTATGGGGAAGAAGCAATGCCTCAAAGTATTGCTGGCCGCTGGTTTTCGCTTTTCAAAAAAAATACAATTCAACCTACTTCTTCGTCAAACGAACGAAATAATTTTTAAAAAATATATATTTGAAAATTAAGAATAAATTGAGAAACCCTCTGGATTTATCACTCGTCCCAATTTCAGTATAAAATGTTGAGATTTCACAATCAATAAAGAGACTATTTAGAACTGGAATGGTTGAGATTTCTGAACCTTTAGTATTATAAATATTAGGTTTGGCGGTAAGATAAATTGATTTGAAAAAAAATCAAGTCATTTCCGCATATACTAAACTCTGTCTTCTAGAATTTGTATTCTATTTCCAGAATAGGATAGAAAAAATGAAAAGAAAGAAGCTACAACTGATACATCTTAGCATTTAGACTTTATCTATATCAGCTATTTTCGCTAACTGGATATCAATATTCCGAGGATTTCAGTAAGTGTAGTTCAATCCATTATTTAGGGGAGAGTCGCCGAAATCTGACCACATGGACATTCATTATTGCGCAGTGATGGAGAAGTATTTTAATGAAAAGAGGGTAGCAGAATTTTGCTTGAAAGCAGAAAGTGCTTAAAATTGTTTCATTGGTCCAATCGAGGAAACTGGTTGCTTAGTTAAATAATTGGTTACCCAGATTGATTACAAATTTCTTTAAGCACAATTAAAGGAAAAATATTTTTTGATTATCAAATTCACACCAGCACACAATGCATATATATACCCATATATGGCGTTTTTTCATTATCAAATTCACACCAGCATACAATGCATATACCCATGTATGATGTTTTTTTATTATCAAATTCACACCAGCACACAATGCATAAACCCATGTATGGCGTCTTTTCTATTATCAAATTCACATCAGCACACAATGTATATACCCATGTATGGCATTTTATGCGCTGTTTCACTTCCTCTTCTCTCTTAACTTTCTCACAAATGATACATATTTTAAGTTTTTAAAAATTTTTAACCAACATTTGATGGCTTTTTCCTTTTATTGCTTTATTTTAATTTATTATTTTTTTTACTTCACTTGCCCCAATTCCTATTCATGAGGACTACTGGTGATAAACTAATTTCCGAGCTATTTCTGTAGATTAACATAGTAATCTCATTAATTTAAGAGATCCAATTTAGAAAATCGTTTGTAGTCAGGCACCTAGGAAACCTTTGGGCAACAGAAAAAAAAGATGCACCTAACCTTATTTTTAAACTATTTGTATGAATAATTACAATAAATTGTTTCCAATGAAATTCCCTATCTGAGGATAGAATACATATATTCCTACTTAATTTAAAACAGCGTAAGAGGTTTTTGTCTTTTATTAAAATTATCTGCCTTTAAACACTTTCTCTATCTGCAACCAATCAGTGCTTTTTCCTAAAAATGATATCATATACCAACTGATATTGTAAATAATGATATCAATAATGATATCATAACCACCTATTTACACTGATGTGCCAAAAGTCATGGGATACCTCATAATATCGTATGGGATCTCTTTTTTCCAACGAAGTGAAACAACTCTAGTTGGCATTGACTCAACAAGTCGTCGGAAGTCCCCTGTAGAAATATTCAGCCATGCTGTCTCTAGAGACGTCCATAATTGCGAAAGTGATGTCAGTGCAGGATTTTCGCATGAACTGACCTTCTGTTCGTGCCCCATATAAGATAATGTGATTCATATTTGGCAGTCTATGTGGTCAAAACATTCGCTGGAATTGTCCGGAATGTTCCTGAAACCAATATGTTCAACAACAATATGTTTTACAACCGATATGTCCAGAACAGGCGCTACAGCCGAAGGCGTGTAGTTAGTAAAGGCATTCGAGTAGGTCTTCATCTCCCATATTCCATCCACGCCAAATTTCGCTGCTCTGTCCTCAGGAGCACGTCTGCCATACGTCCCATATTGATTGTTGCTGTTATTTGATACAGTGTTGCATGTCTGCTAACACTAATTACAGCTACTTTAAGCACCCGTCTATGGACTTGGTCATTAAGTAGACACGGTCGGCCAATGCGTTGCCCATGGTGCGATGAGGCTTGAAATTATATATTCCCGATACTCTCTTGACATTGTGCATAGAGAGGTATTCAATTCCCTAACAATTTCCGCAATAGAATACCCCATGCGTCTAACTCCAACTAGCATTCTGCGTTCAAAGTTTGTTATTACCCGTCGTGCCACAATAATTACGTCAGAGATCTTATAATATAAATCACTTGAGTTAAAATGAAAGCCCTGGCAATACACTGCCCAGTTATATATTTCTTACACGATGTTACTACCATCTGTATGTTTACATACTGCTATGCCATGACTTTTGGCACTTCAGTGTACGTCATTGAAAGATAATTTGTCTACTTTACGGTATAACTAATTAATAGAATTGAAGTTATGATGCCTGTCTAATCAAGGCGTCGCGGTGCAAATTTGGTGACTTTCCCCTATGATTTGAAATGTTGATTTAATCCGTTTTTCATAATGGTTTGAGCTTGGTTTTTAAGGCGCAAGGCTCATGGACTTGATCATACTGCGCCCATAATGGTTTGAGCCAAAGGATATCATCGCGAACGAGTCAAACAAATATGAAAGTTTTGATACTTTGATCCCGTTCTTTATTTACGACATTTTTTGTTTCACTGTTATTTCTGGAAAACGAACATTCAATTCCGTTTCTCGAAAACAAACGCATAATCATAATCATTGTCATATTATATCATTCTTTACTGCCATTTGAAAACTTCTTTTAAAATGAATGAATGTGAACAAGCTAGAATATAAATCACAAATAATTGCTGTATAATAAAGAAGAGATAAAAATGTCATGACAATACGAATACAAATGAAAAGGACAATATTCTTTAACCCCTTGATTTATGAATTTGTTTCCCTTTCGAAATGGGTGACACATCATATTTAGGACATTTTTTGTCGTTGTTATTTTACGCAATAGAAAGACACAAAGCGTAACTGATGTTCCAAAGATTTTTATCATTTAAATAATTGCTTCCTTGACTTAATCTTAAATTTAAATCTTAAAAATTCTTCAATTTAATGCACGAGACAGGGGCATCTTTCGAAAAGAAGGAGTTAAAGTATCACTCTGAAATTTGAAACCTTCTCCTTTTCGCCTTTTCATCAGGAAGAGGAAAATAACAAGTGTTGCTATGCGCAAAGGAATTCTTCTATAAAGGCTGAATGGTTTTTGATATTTTCTGAATTTACTTCATTATTCACTGAATATTAATCTTCTACCCCTTTTTATTTCTTACTCTCTTGCATTCAGATTAGACCTATGAGAGAATAATGTAAACCCCAAAAAGCTTCCAGCCAAGGTTTTGATGAATCTCCACGATCCTAAATTCGTGAAATTTCCAAATATTAAAATTTAATGCATAATTTCAGTGCACGAAAATAACTGAGACGTAAAATGTTGTTGCTTAAATAATATGCAAACATTTTTAATTGATAGTCTTTTCACATATAAGCTCGCCTAATGAATGCTACATCAAAAGAAAATCTCTGCATATGAAAAAAGTTGATATCTTCTGAGTTCGAAATATTACCGAATAAAACCATTTTTCCTTCTCATAACTGCAATGAACTAAAAGCTTATTAAATTAAAATGAAAATTATATGTAAAGTTTAAATAAATATAATTTATACAAATTGTGTAGATTTTATGTATTTATTACTCTTACATTTGAACTAGAAAACCTTTCGGCCAAATGTCGAGTCAGGATCCATCCTGACAGACATTATGGTTAACAGAGATAACAGAAGTCATTAATGGCTTCCCAAAGGTTCAAATAACTCCTAATATGTCAAACATAGAATTTTTGATCAGTATCAAGAGTCAAGAACTTTGTGAAAATGAATGTTTCATCTTTTAAAGTATTTGTTGAAACTTTGAAAACCTTCCAAGTATCACAGTCTCTCTCTCGCTTATGCGTTTTATTAGAGAAAGTAATACTAACACACGTCTGCAATAAAAAAAATGGTATTAAAAATCATCTGTGTTTATTATAGTTTTGGGGATGCTGATTACTGGAAAAATAATTTAAAAATTCCATCACTTATAGTTTTACAACAAATCACTTGTCTAATGTATACGAATTTTGTATATTTAAGAAAAAAAATAAGGCTATTTGTATAAACTTATTAAACATATTTAGGGATGTTAAATAAAAATTTGCTCTATACAAATTTAATCCAAGAAAGAATAAACTATTAATTTTTTAAAGATTTTCTTCGAAACTGGTAAACTGTCTGCAAAATACAGCAGTAAAGCACGAGAAAACAAGTGAAAACCGGATCTCTAGCCTGTTGGTGCATATCTCTTCTTCATTTCCCCCTCCATCATTCTCCATACTCCCATTTTTTTTACTACTCCAGAAATGTCTTTCTTAAATCAGTTCAGTACACTTGTATGTAATTTTGAGCTTTGAGTAGAAGAGCTTTTTAGTTTAGCGAGTATAGCGGTTGAATTAAATGGCTTGCAGTGGATGCGTTAATTCACCAGATTGTTTCTTCAATATCTGTGGTAATGATACAGTAGAAACATTTCAGATTTTGTGGGAAAAGTGTGCTTTGCTTATTTTGGCATAAAAATGGCGTATAATGACAAACCTTGGACAATTTTCTAGTGGGTGGGTTAATTCACCAGATTCTTTCTTCAATATCTGTGGTAATGATACAGAAGAAATATTTCAGATTTTGTGGGAAAAGTGTACTTAGCTTATTTTGGCATGAAAATGGAGGATAATGAACACCTTTGACAATTTTCCAGTGGATGTGTTAATTCACCAGATTGTTTCTTCAATATCTGTGGTAATAATGCAGAACAAACATTTCAGATTTTGTGGGATAAGTGTACTTTGCTTATTTTGGTATAAAAATGGGGATAGTGACAAAAATTTCACATTTTTTTATTGTAAAAACCGCTAAATGCGACAGAAATCTCAATTTCTTCCATATTTATAACAAATTCGTAATTCGATTGTCCAATGTAAATATTTCAAAGTATTAAAATATGAACTTCAAGTCTGTATGTTAATTTATATAAGGTTTTACTACGAAGCCGTTCCAAGAATTCTACACTTCATTGATTAAATTCTCATAGTTCGGTTACAGATAGGTTGGACATCCTATGGTTCGCTTAATGATCTAAGATGCCTTTTCTGAGAATGTGATTTTCGAGATGTTGGTGTTGCCTTACGACACGGTGAGTTTGATGGATGCATCTACAACACGCAGACCTTGTACCTTTTTCATTCTGCAAGTGTAACTTATGGGCCTAAGTCTAGATCAAGTTAATTTCACAGCATTGATAGAGGCTAGATTTATATAGGTGCTGAGGTAGTCAGTACATAGAACTATTGACACTCAAGTGCTACATGTTAACCTGTACGATTCTACCCTACTCGGCTTCTCGATCTATCGTACCTGTATTCACATAAATCCGAAGTACTCCATTGTGAGTAACTGGTGACAAATTCAAATCAAGACTACTCGTTAATAAAATAACAAATTTAATGAAAATAACAATTAAATCAAAATACTAAATCATAAAATAATTATACAGCTAGCTAATCAAATAATACAAACAAGGAAGAGCAGAGAATGAACAGTAGCAATCAGTCCTTAAATACTGTAACAGGCTCGTCGCTATTGGTCGATGCATGACATCACAAAGAGGGCGGATCCGATCTGCATGAAATCACAATTCAGGATATTGCCAGATGCCACGATGAGGCCACGCAAGCATACAAAAAGGTAGAATGAAATTGATAGAACACGATACTGATTTATATACGTCAAGTCCATATGTTAATTTATGTATTTTTTTACTACGAAGCCATTCCAAGAATTCTACAGTTCATTGATAAAATTCTCGTAGTTCGGTTACAGATAGGTTGGACATCCTATAGTTTGCTTAAGAAGCCTTTTCTGCGAATTTGATTTTCGAGATGTTGGTGTTCCCTTACGACGTGGTAAGTATGATGGACGCATCCACAACTCACAGATCTTGTACCTTTTTCATTCTGCAAGCATACACAAAGGTAGAATGAAATTGACGGAACAAAATATTGATTTATATACAAGATCACATTTATATATACATCTAGCCCTGAATTGAGAATGGCTGTCATAATGTTTACCTCGGTTGAGGAACAACAAGGATGTTTAGGTCTTTCTGATCCCCCATTTTGCAACTTCCAACTTGATGGCTGAGAGTTATGATTGCATGCTTCAACAGGCATGAGAGAAATTGTCTTCATCCCCAAAAACTTTTCCTATCCTAGGAACGTGATTTTGAATATTGTTAATCCAATTTTTTGCACGGATTTATTTTCCCCGATCTTCTAAGATGTTTAAATGAAATACCATTTTTATCTTTTCGAGTGATACAAAACGCGTAATAATGTACCAACAGAATTTGTTCTTCATATTTGCAGGTGAAGATGCTGCAGAGCGGTAATTTTTAAACCATAAGAGATAGACATGTAATTCTAATTCGAAGAATGGTTTAAATGAAAGGATTAATTATATTTTACGTTCTTTGAGTCCATAAATATATTTTTGAAAAATTTACGAATTCTAATTTTTTTTATGATCCCCCGGCCCTATCAGTCATATTTAGTAAAATATTTTCCACGCACTAACATTTTAAGCAAAAAAAAGTTCCACTCTTTTGCGACTAAAACTGACTAAATTATTGAACTTTGAATATCACCAACTTAGACCACTTCACACCATTTCAATAGCCGTCTCGAAGGCTATCCACCAATGAATGCGCAACACTTGCTTGACGAGGTCGTTGATTGGTTTAAAATTATGAAATTCAAAGCTCCATAACTCGTACAGTTTTAGTCGCAGAACGGTGGAACTTTTTTGTTTAAAATGTTAGTTTGTGAAGAATATTTTAATAAATATGACTGATAGGACCGGGGGACCGTATAAAAAATTAAAATTCGTAACATTTTCAGAAATATATTTAGTTACACGAAAAACATGAAGTATAATTCTTCCCTTCATTTAAAGCATTTTCCCAATTGGACCTATATGTCCCTCTCTGAAGATTTAGAAATTAGCTATTGGACCACGATAATTGTGGACACCCTGCATATTTGGGTAAATAGTCATTAAATCTTCAAATCAAAACTTAAATCGCTCTCTCTCTACGAGTAAAACGAGTTTATATTCTGCGTATGGATGTATGTATGTTCGTGTTTCGTGTTCTCTATGCACACCCAGACCATTTGATTTACCGGAACTAAATTTTTCAATCTATATTAATTTTTCTTAGTCAAAGATTTCAGTGATGTTTGCTTCCTTAAACACCATGAGGGCTATTTTGAAACAAACCTCGTCTGAGAGACGAACTAGAATGCTTTCTTCTACAACGGCTTCTCACCCTCGTATTCTATGTACCTCTTCCCTTCTCACTTGAGAGATCTTTACGAGAGAAAGAAATGCTAAAATTTCACTTAATTAATTTAAAATGAATTAAGTTTCTATAGAAATTAACTTAATTAAGTGCAAAGCAAGCTTTATTATTAAAAGAAATCGCAAATAAATTTTAAGTAATATAAAAGTACATCTTGTAAATGCAATTTCTTTTCTCATCACATATAAACTTTCCTTTTAATGTATAACAAAATACAACAATCTCGGTGTTGTTGTATTTCCGAATCTTGAATTCCTCTTAATGTCCTTAAGATTTATAAAAATGTTAAAATATTTTAGGAACATGTTTTGTTATTTCGTTATTTAAGCCGAAATACCTATTCCAATACATGCTGTGAATATACTAAACGTTCTGTATTAGGTACTTGAAAAATGTTAATATTTGCTTCATTGCGTTGAAGTTAGGCAAACAGGTTATATTAAATTAAATTTAATAAGTAAACTTAAAGCAGATAGACCCCACTGAGTAAGCTAGGATTCATAGTAATAATTTTATCAGTAAATGCTGGTTAATTCACAAAAAATCTATTTCTTTTCAAGACGAAAATGCTGAAGATAACTTAAATTCATTTTTATATCCGCAAACTGAATATATTTTTTTTGTATTCAGATTACAATGGGACAACTTAGTAGCATTTGTTGTTAAAACTATTAATACGAACAACGACTTAATACATTTGGCAAGATCTGCTTTCTGTTTTCTTGAACAATTGAATTTTTAGGAATTACAACCTCTTGCATAGTTTCAATGAAATGAAGCAAATATTAATACTTTTTCATGTATTGAGGTGCAGGCTATTTAGTCAGCATTCCAAATTTTGACGTAGACGTACCTCTCTGGGTAGTCTAATAGTGCGTCGGGAAAGGAAAAAATTATGACGCTTTTCGCGCTACAGTTAAACGCTTATAGCTAATCAAACCAAATAACATAGAGAGTTGGTTTTAGATTCATGTAACAGAGGATGGCGGACATTAAAGATTGTAAAAAGAATTTTAGAATTTGGTATTAGGGTTTGTCACAGTAGAGCTGCAAGGGTGGTAAAAATTACGAAACATTTTGACGTCACAGCGACGATGCACGAGCACGCATACTAAGGCAATTCATTCATCGATAGCGCTAAATATTACTCAAGAATTGCTGAATTACGTCGAATTCAGTTCTAAAGTTAAACGCTTATAGCTTCGTAACCAAATAACATAGAGTGTTGGTTTTAGTTTCATTTAACAGAGAAAGGTGGACATTGAACACAAAAATAATTTTCGAATTTGTAATTACTGTTCAGTCACATTCGAGTTGCAAAGTTGGTGAAAATCACGAAGAATTTCACACAGAGTCACATGGTCACACTAGACTAATAGTCACTATAGACTATAGAGTGAATAGTCACATAGAGTTACTTTAATCACAGTTGAGTAAGGCAAGTAAGTCTACGCTCCTCAATCCCAGCGGTTGTTTTGTAGAGACAGCCTCCAGTCGATTTTTTAAATTTTACTTTTGCTTGTCTATTTGCTAATGTGTGTGCTTATAAACACGATAACTCAAAAATCTCACAAGGTTAGTGAACGAAATTTTGCATGCTGTATTAACACAAAAATTGTCAATATATCAAATTTTGTACCAAATCTGATAACAGGAAGAAGTAATTTCACAAATAGAGAGCTCAATTTTCTTAATTTTGAAATGAAACAAAGCATAAAAAGGGCCATATTTATGATATTTCTAATATCCAGATTCTGACTAACGTTGAATGAAATTATTATAATTTTTTTATTAAAGCATTTATTTGCCTGTGCGTTGCCACCCGCGAAGAAAGAAAATATTCTAAATATTTTCAGTAATTAAACAATTTTTTATGCAAGTGTTGCTATTGCGTAGAGCGGAAATATTAAATACATTTAAAAAATAAATTGCTCGTAAAATTATATAATGTGACGAAAAAAATTAAAAATGTTAAGCTATATATATATATATATAACGCTAAGGCGGAAAAGGACGTGGCGGGAAAACGGGGTTAATTTCTCTTTTGTCGATGGCAACGTCTGTTACCGAACAAAACCGAAAGCCTCCGCCATGTTAGTTGTTGTGGTGCAAAATAACTTTTTCTCGCAAAAAATGAGTTTAAGACATGTAGTTCACAATATTTCTTACACTATAATGAATCTTTGAATAAAATGATTTAGAAGAGATTAGTTAGAAATGAAGGAGATGGCTTATGAGAGCCAGAGAACGTTCAGGTCAAAGTCAAGATAATTTAAGTCAGAGAATTGGGTTTTTCTAAAAAAAAAAGATTGAATCAAAAACTTGCAAATTTTATCAAACCTTCCCCTCAATCTAAAATTCAGTAATCTTTAAAATTGCAAACAACGATATAAATGATAGTTGAAATAAGAAAAAAGCCCTGTTTCACTTTCCTGCCTTGTGATCAGATAGTACAGTTGTCACGGCGTTGCGTTTGTAATTCAATGATCGTGGGTTCGGTCCTGGGTGACAAAATTTTTCTCCGAGTGTCTTCACTCTCCATTATTAACATCTTCTGCTTCCCATAATTATCTCATCATTTTAGTATCATATTAATCGATATATTTTTAATCTTTGAAAATGAAAAAAACTTCCAAAAAATCTATACACATTTTTCTTGAATATTTCTAAGCACTTTTTTACTTACACTTACTCCTCTTTGCCGCATGACTAATATTTTGGATAGTTCAAGTTTCAGATAATATTTTCCTAAAAGTTATGGGAAAATAAATTTTTTACTAGATTTTATTCCTTTTTCAAAACATGGTATATTATCCGATAAATTTAAAATAACTCCTAATGTAAATTCCATCTCTCCAATTTACAAATGTTCTAAATTAAGAAAAGAATAAAAACTGTTTTAAAAACACTGTTTCATTAGTGTACTGAAAAGTAATTATTTATTTTAATTATTTTCCACATTTTACTATTTAATTCAGAATTCATTATTATAAATATAAATTTTTTTAACAATTTCTTCTTAAATTCATAAGAAGATGGCGCCACTGGCTTAACAGAATGGAAAATATCTGTAAATATAACATTTTATCCGTTACTACTGTACCTGCAATTAACGCTTCATCTGCCCGTGCTGTACATACATAACTAAGGTTCAGACGTTCTATTCGATCGCACAGTGCCTACAAATAACCTTTTATTCGAACGTATCGTGCATGCAAATAAGGTAGGCTAAGGTTCAGGGACAAAAAATTTTATTCCTTCTTGATTAAGGTGAAAGCATTAAAAGGAAATCAGCTTAAGATTTTTATTTATTCATAATATTGTCTTTTTTATGGTCATAGTGTTAAGTTGTCACACAACAATCTTATTATTAATAATATTAAATCTTGCTTGTTTTCAGAATTTTTAGAATAATTATATTTGCTTTATTTTTGCAATTGTTATGTATTTGTTTACTTATGCACTTTCATAATTTTCTTTGAAAGTTTTATTTAAAAAAATCTTTTTTGAGGCTAAAAATTTTTGTTGTGTGCTGATTTAAGTTAAAGCGTGAGAATCAAAATAAAGCTGATTCATATATATATATAAAGATTTTAGAATAATTGTGCTAGGGCACGCAATGTCTTCACTGTAGAGAGCGAAGCCAGCAGATTTTGAGTAGCAAACCTGCTAGCAGGGGGCAAAGCTCCCTAGTATTTGCTTTATTTAAAATATGACGTGTGCTATTGAAATGAAAGAAATCAGATACATGTAATTGTATTATTTTCTTTATTTCACAATTCTCATGTCTTACAAAGATTATCGAGACTTATAAATAACCCAGTAAAACGCCATTGTTCAAGGTTCATTTTTTTGCATACGTAAAGAAATATATTTTTGAGAATTCATTTAAAGATTTATATTTAAATTATGAAGATCTTTCTCTTGATCACATATATATCGCCAGCGAATGTGATTTAAAATTCCCATACATATAAAGAAAACTTCGGATTCTTCCAGAATTCTAACATTTTTCCTTGGCTACAGCCTGCATTATTTTCATGATCATAAGTTTAGTACTCGTAAGGACTGCACACTTTTGGAAAGTCTGGTTCATCGTTGTTGTTTGGAAATCAATTAGATGGACACGATATTGATTCCTTGATGATATCCGATGCTTTTTCGGCAACCATGATGGCCGGGATGTTGGTGTTCCCTGAAGGGATGATGGGCATGACGGACGCGTCAACAACACGCAGGCCTTGAATGCCCTTCACTCTGAAATAGTCGTAGGAAAACAGTAACATTAAATAAATTCATTGAACACAATTTTAAGTAGACATTGAACATAAAATACTGGAATATCTTTAAAACTTTTATTCAGAAAAGGAAGAAGGATAATTAGATCAGCAACATAATACATTTTGATTTCAATACTCAAATAGACGTTATGACTTTAATTAAAAAGTATTGATTTTAATAAGACAATTTAGGATATTAATGTAATTCCACTCAATTATGCATTTGGGAAGCAACTGACATTTACACACTTTAAGATATATCCACTTTCGTAAAACATTACAGAAAAATTTCTAATGATGTCTGTTATTAAATGAATTCTTAAAACTCGTGTTGAAGCAACACTAGTTTTTTTTAGGATAAGCTTCTTATTTTGAAACATGGTCAAATGACGAGGATTATATCTGCTAACCAGAGACTGTTATGCTATGTAAGTTGTGCCCAAATGAAAAGGAGAGTACAGTTATATGCAAAGAAATTTTAATAACAACATTCTAATTACGGTTCATGTGGAGCAGTACAACTATAAATAATCGCCATTGACATTGATACACTGATCTCAGCGCGTAGGAAAAGAGTGGATGGCTTCAGTGTAGAAACTGCTGTTTCAGGCAAACACCCATTCTCGCCGTCTTCTGATTCTCCGACAGATGCTTGGACACCTACTGTGCACAAACTTCTCCATAACCAAGCTTTTTGTTTATTATGTGATGCACAGTTCATAAGCTTATCGACAGTTCAGCAGCAATGTCACGTGTGGTGATCCGAAGATTCTGCCGTATGAGCTCATCCACAGCTGAAATCTTGGCACTGTTAGTCACAACGTGCGCCTTCCCAGGTCGTGGCAAGTCCTTGATCTTTACGCGTCCCGCTTCATAGCGCTGACACCACCGGAATATGGTGCACCGTGCGATACACTACTCTCCGTACACCTCTTTCAACATGCGATAAATTTGTGAAGCATGCTCCCCTTCTGCGCGAAGAAATTGGATAACTGCTCTTTGTGCTAATCTGGAGGAATCCTTCATGCAACGAACTGCGGAAACAACTCAACAGAAATGAGGATATGATGCGAACCGTTAACTACGCAGGTGCAACTGGGAATACCACCACGCCATCTATCTGTTAGCACATGAACTCACTGGGATTTGATACAACGCCGATACAGCTAAGGTATCCTTTTCATTTGGGAACACCTTATAGTAGTTGCAAAGAAGAGGTATAAAGCGAAAAGAAATACAGAAAAATATAAATAAAGAAAAAGCAGAGAAGAGAAAAATATAGAACAATACATAGACTATTTGGTCCTAATTATCAAAGATTTGCCTATTGTATTTAAAAAGAAAATGAAGACAAACTATAATGGATTTAAAGATCAAAAAGAATTCTGTATACTTGACTTTCTTATTACAAATGGTACAGAGTTTGTCCCCGTATAATTTTTTCTTTTGCAGTTGCTAAAATACGAAGGTAAGACAGTAAGTAGGTTACAAAAGCCACCAAAAAAAGGGAAAGCAAGATATTTACTTGAAATGCAAGCTTATTTCTCTACATAATCACCAATTACATTGATACATTTATCCCGCCTCTTTATCAGTTTTCCATTACCTGCTGCATAAAATGGGTAGAGATATTTAAAATGAATTCGAAATAATTTATACGCTTAACAGGTGGTGACTTACCTCAATTGTGGGTCAACAACTGTAGTGGGATCTTCCGGATCCCCCATCTTAGCGGTTCCTACTTGATGGCTCAGAGTTATAACGACACTTCTTGCTAAATGCGATAAGTACTCGTCTAAGTTTGGAAACAAATTTGTGATCGACGGAAGTATAGTAGCAAAGGGCCTGACGCCTACTTTCTTCATTGGCTTGCTTGATCCTATCTTCCGACAAGTCTCCATACCTTTATAAGAAATGAAGCACAACATTATTTAATACAATTTTTTTATTTCTGCGTAAAATAATAAGATTATTCCCAGATAGCAGTTTTAGTTTGCAGCAATCTTACTCTGCAAATCTGCAACAAATTTGACACGACCAGAGTGCAAGCTTGAAACAGGTTTACGCAAATGAGTTAGTCACCACGCATCAAACTGGTCAGAAGCTTGCGGCGTCAAACTCATTGCAAACTATAGCAAAAACAGAGTACGAACACAACCTCGAATTAGAACTCGCGAAATGCAGCTTCCTAAACCTGTCGCTCTAACCACTTGGCCAGCTAGCAACTGAGAGGAGAAGATATATTGCGCTAATAGATCGGTCATCTATACGATTTATTTTAAACTGTTTTCTTGATTTCATCAATTTTTCAAATTTTGAGTTGAGAATATGATTTGAAGTCAAAGAAAGAGCGATTTTCGCTAATAACTACGTTTTGCTAGCAGAATAAATTATGAAATTAGAGTTCCAAAGTAAATACTTTTAAAATGGGACAAAATGTAAGTTTATTATTTTTCAATAAACATTGACTGTTTTTTAGATTTAATTTTGTTTATAAACGTTAAAATTACAACATTAAGAAAAAAGGCAATATAGTTTTCTTTAAAGTGCGAGTTCTATATTTAGTAATAAGATGGAAAATGCTTCATATTTTTTTATAAAAAAGTTAATTTTTCACAAATTATCAATGATTTATTGAATTAATACAAAGAAGGACGGTCTAGAAGATGCTATTAAAAATCGGATGTTTTTTTTTTTAAAACAGAGACAAAAGATTATCTGTAAGTGTGTTTCATCTTTGCAGCAAACTTGTTTTGCAATCGTGGTGTGAAGCTTGTCATAACAACCTCGCAGCAAACTTGCTTTGCAAGTGGGTTGGTCGATTCTGCTTTGCTACTTTGCTGGAAGTTTGCTTCAAAGTCGCCACATCAAGTTTGTCATAACAAGCTTGAAGAAAGCTGTCACACAAGCAAAATGAAATTTGCTGCGAGTGCACATGCTATCTGGGTTATACAGGGGAAAATAAGATTCTTTAGTGATGCAAGGAGTTACCTTTAAATACCATAAACAAGGCAGTATTAACATATTTAAGGTAATATTTATACAACAATTTCAAGGAAACTATTGTAAAAGTTATGATTCATTGTAACTCTTTCTGAATTACTCTTCTTTAAGCTGAATAAAGGGTTCAAAAAAATTATCCCTTTAAGATATTTTGCAACACATTGTGAAAAAAGGTGCAAAATTAGTTATTAACACACAATTGATGAATAATTGACACCAGAGTTGACAACCCTTCCTTCTTATTTAATTTAATTTTAACTGTCTACTTAGGTAAAACTGAACATAGACATGATAGCTTGTTTTTTTAAATTAAAGATTAGAATGTCAATAATTGTCCGAGGTGTTAATTAGTATCTTGTTTACTCAAATCCATGATTTTCATTTGTGTGAAGGGCTTCTGTCTAAAAACGTTGAGCTAAATGAGAACTTTGGACACACCTCGTAACATTGATCCGTAGCCAGTTTATTTAAATTTTTGTGAACATTCCGTTAGGAAGCAATCGGATTGATATTTTTGGTCTCAACTGGTAAATTTGAACAGTTTGTGTCTGAAATGACACCTAAATTGACTCTGTTGAAATCTTTTTACATTGTAATTACAGTTTCCGCGATTTCAGGCGTCAGATGTTCATTATAAGGGGACATACGACTGTTAAACCTCGAAAATTTTCGATTTTATTAAAAAAATATTTATTATTTCCCTGTCTTTTCTGAACAATTTAAAACAATCCGCGTTAAAAAGTAATCCTATAATTATGAAAGTTATGAAGGAAAATGTATCAGCTCTTCAATGTAAACAATAAATATGACCATATCTTTAAAGCGCTATATCTCAAAATGTATTTTTTTTATATTTCGCGCACGATATCTCAAGAACTATTGAATATTTTTGCATAAAATTTTTACTGAATATGTATTTTGCTATATTCTACAAATTGAACTGCAGTTTTGTACATATTTCTCCAAAGAAGTGTTTTTTGGAGGGTAGAAAAGTTGAAATTTTAATTATTTTTAACATTTTTATTTTAAATTGGTATATAAAATAGAAATCAAATTTAAATGTTAATAAATTGTGGTTCATTTTCTCAAACAGACTATTTGGATGACTTAGATACTCAAAATATTGTGTTTAGATAAATATTCTATCCGTAATCACGCGCGCAATGTGACTATCTCATTTTTTCTCCAAAAATTATACCCATATTTATTACTCTCTCAAATTAATGCATATCAAAATGAAGGTTTGAAAATGTGTGTACTATAAGAAAAAGAACAGATATTTTTCTAGAAAAAAAGGTGATTTTGTGAATTGCATTGTTTCAGAGATATAATGTATCGAATTTGACACTTTCCCACCATTTTTTCGAGGTTTAAGAGTCGTATCATTTCGTTGTTAAAGACTTAAATAAATACTGTCAAACCCCTGTCTAACGAACCGGGTAACGATTTCTTGGTCCCAACCGTACTTCTATGCCATTAATACATTTTCAATTGCTTGTAACGATCATCAAAAGAAAGGAATTCGGATATTATGAACATAAATTTCCACTTTTCAAGCTTGGTTTCAGCTCTTTAACGAAAGATCACTAATTATTTTCTTACTTTAAAGAATGGGTGCTTTTCCGTTAACCGGGCGCAAGCGAAAATTCGCCAAATAATGTAGAATTCCGCCGAATTTCTTACAACCATTCTCTTGGCGACTTGGCTCGCGTTTGGTTCACAACTGGCGACATTTGCGCCCGGCTAACGGAAAATCGCTTCGCTTGGCGACTTGGCTGTTCACAATTGGCGACATTTGCGCCTGGCTAACGGAAAATCGCTTCGCTCTCTTAGCGACTTGGCTCGCGTTTGGCTCACAATTGGCGACATTTGCGGCCGGCTAACGGAATAGTACCAAAGAATGAAATGAAAGTACAATTAGATTCACTGTTTAATTCTTTAAAAATAAATATTCATCTTAGTTTATTATAGCCCATTACTAATTTCATTTAGTGTTATTAATATGTTAAGCACAGAAAATGCAGTTAAGGATTATATGAAATCTTTCGTAGCCAAAATTTGAAAAATCGGATATAGTGAACCCTCAGTTATAGCGTGCTTTTGGATAGGTTCGTTGAGGGTTCGTCCTAACAGGGTTTTGAAGTATTTGTTACATTTACAAATCTGCCTTGAAATTATGTTTGTATCGAGATCTATTTTTATATTTACCTTTAACAATGGCTTTAACATCGGCGGGATTATCGAAGTAGTTGGGATCGATTAACGGTGGGTCGTATGGATCAGAAGACTGCAGTCTGACAGTTCCTTTACTCTTGGGATGCAACAAGTGACTCACACATACGAACATGGGACCGTTTTCGTAAGGGAAGAAAATTGCTCTGTAGATCTGAAATGAAAGATATGAAGCACTGGAAAATGAAAACAATTTTTAAAATCACGTTTTTATTAGTATACTAAAAAATAATTTTTAATTAATTATTTTATATTTTTATTCTTTATGTTATAATGCATTATTATAAATATATAATGGAATCGTTTTAACAATTCGCCACCACGTGGCGCAAGAACAGAAGATCAAAATTTAATTAAATTAGAAAATTAAATGATAATTAGGTTCTGGTGAAATGATACTAGTGTATTTTTATACACAAAACACAAATATGGAAAATTTAAAAACTAACAAGCCAGAAAGTGAATGAAAAATTGATTATAAAATTCTATCTTTATAGCATATAAAACAGTCAAGTTAAAGAAAAGGGTGTAAAATCGAAAAATGAGTAAGTGTTTATATAAGTGTGTATAAAGATGAAAAAATTAAGGGACGGTGTTATTTTAAGAGTGCGAGAGGAAATATAAAATATGGCTGTGAGTTTAAATACCACTTAGGCGAACATATCAACACCGGGTCGCATAAAAACCAATCCCATTATAGGCGCATATGGGAATGTCTTTTACAACGCCAAGTTGATCATTGTGCCTGCTAGGGTTTCTGTGTTTACTTTGATTGGCGCGAAACTGAGTTTTTTCCTCATTGTATTTTGAAAACCTTCCATCTTTATTTACAATTAACAACTAATAACAAATTATTTTCAACTTTAAGACACTCAAGAAAGAATTCATTCTACTTTAATTCACACACATACACACAAAAAAGCTACAAAGTAGAAATTTTTACATTCTCATAACAGATTGCATCTCTCGGTCGTCGTCTAAATAGAAACACTTTACAAAGCATTTCTCGCCAAAAAAGCTAAATATCGCCAAATATTGGCATCGAAAACACTCCCCATAGGCGTCTATAGTGGGATTGGTTTTTATACCACCAGGTCAAGAACAAAGAATCCCTCGCACGATTCATGAATATTATGAAGATCCTACATGGACGAAGACATTATATCATCATTGATTAAGAAAGACTTTTCTCGCTTGCACCAGCAATAACGACAATCACTGCAGACTTTTCAGTATACTTTTTGTGTTAATTATTCTTGTTTTAACTTTATTTTTTCCGTTGTTTCTAAAATTCTTTGTTACGCTGAGAGGGTTTTGTATAACTGTAAACCTTATCTGCTGGCTTCCCTCCTGGTGGATTAATAATAATAATAATAATAATCTAGGATGCATGATAGAAGAGAAGTACTGTCAAAGCATTGTAGGTGAAAGCGACCTTGGTAATACCTGATAAGATATCTAAATTATGTCCAATACTAGAAAATCACCCGTCATAGTACGACGGGCGCAAATTGCCTCTTCATTCGAGAGATTTGCAGTCAAATCTGACGTGTTTAAATAGATATATGCGAGAGAAAGTTTAACATTGATTGAAAACAAATAAAATAAACGTATGTGTTATGACAGGAAATATTTTTTTAATTACATATTATTTACGTTATTCAAAACACCTCCTGGTGAACAACATTCCGTGTGAAGTTTTTTTCGTTGTTTAACCATTTTTCTTGTACTTCAGATGTCTTGGTGTAAATTTTAACGTTGGCAAAAAATATCATCAAATTATATCATCACGATTGCACTAGATAATTAGATGCATCGTGGCGTCCAAACTATATCACGCGCATTATATACCACTGACGTAATTTACTACTTTCTATTAAAAAACGTTAATTAATTTGAAATATAGGATGAATATAATTTAAAATTTCTCGTGAACTATTGATCACAGCGAGATAAATTTTATATCAATCGATAGCAAATTTTATTTCACTATTTTAGAGCTATTAAATTTGAAATAAGAACGACAATTACTCTTTTAAATTTAAAATTACTGAAATTTACGTTCTTTAACAATGCAATAATGCTGTCTAACGTCTCTCAGTGCTATGGCGTGAGTTTTATTGTTGGTGACGTCAGAGCGTTACCGAGAGTTCTGGGCTATTATATTAGTAATACCTTGCTTTGTTCCCTTCCAGGAGAATTTTTTTTTTACTTTGGCTTGCAAAGAAGCCTTCCAGCAGTAAGAAATTCGATGCTATTTTGTTCATCGGTCAACAAGTTTTGTAATAAAGCTGATTGCAAGCAGATCAGAGGGTGGATTCATAACTTTTCTTTCTACTCATGTTCCTCAGCTATTCCATGTCATGCCTTAACTCATTAAGCCCAGTTGGGCAGACATATGTTTTCTTGAAGTGCCATTGTTCTGAATTTTTTTTCTAATGCCGATGTTGTGTGAATGGCGTGCAAGTGAGGAACAAAAGAATTTTTTTCTTTAAAAAAATGCAAAATAAATCGTTGTTTAGGAACTGTTGATAATTTTATAAAATTTGCAATTGCGGATTTAATAGAAAGTCTTATTGGAAAATATAATCTGGATTTAAAATCTAGTATTACTAAATTATTTGGAATAAAATTTAGCCTATCATCTGTCTGTAAGTCTGGGGAAACTTGTCGTCTCCTTATGAGTCGTTATACGATTCGTCACATATGAACCATATGGCCCAGAGGTAGTCAGGCGTAGAGTTCACATATGTCACAGAAAGAACCAATTAGGGGGAAGATTTCAATTAGAGTCTACATATGTCACACAAAGAGCCAAATAGGGGGGAAATTTCAATTAGAGTCCGTATATGTCACACAGAACCAATTAGGAGGAAGATTTCAATTAGAGTCCAATTAGGAGGAAGATTTCAATTAGAGTCCACATATGTCACACAAAGAACCAATTGGGGAAAATTTCAATTAAAGTCCACATATGTCACATAAAGAACCAAATAGGAGGGGGGGATTTCAATTAAATGTAATGACAATTCCCTGATCAGTGAAGCTACAATCTGGCTTTTAATGCCAGTTTTGGGATTAATATAAAGTGATTAATTGAAAAAAATAGGACAAAACAGTGATGAAGTACACAAAATCTTCTTACAGGTATGTCGCATGGGAAACCAAGCAAATACTTGAAGTAGCGCATGTACGGCAATTAACAATTAAGCGGCTAAAGGCTGAAAAAACTAAATAATTTTTATTTTTGAGTTTCTGAGCGAGGTACTTACTAAAGGGTTTAAGCCCACTTGCTCCTTTACGATTTCTTTTGATAGTTCCAAGAAATAAAGCTCATGGTCAGGAAAATCTTCTCCGGAAGAGACGACTTGACCATCCAAGAATGCCATCGCTGAAACCATTTCTGGAGATGCCAAAGGACCTGCACAAGAATAAATCTGACTTACATCCGTTGAAGTGATTGGCAGCGAAATTCCGATGTTATTTAGTTAGAGAGTCCTCAATCGTTGAAAAGCTTGAATGTTGGCACTTTTCTTTTAGCACCAACATTCATCGCTAATATTTGGATACGATAGTTAAAGTTAAGGTTTGGCGCGTGTTTGCCTGTCTTTTAGGCCCCTTTAGTGGAAGGACACCGAAATTTCTGTCGCATATTATTAACGTAGGAGTACGTTCCTCCCATTGGGGTCTCAGGAAGGAATTTGATTCACATGTCAAAACGCCACAGAAAACGTTGTATGGGAGATCCGCTATATTTCGTAAGTACATATGTTAAAAACATAACTAATGTCTCATTTTAGAGATAAAGGGTAAAAACAGAAGTTACAAAAAATCACGCGAATCAAGTCACACGAATAAAGTAGTCCCGCGCCTTTAACATCAGCGGCTTAAAAAGACAGCCTCCCGTCAATTTTTTTTTATTTTTTCAATGATTTTTGACGAATTATCAAAACCGTGTTATAAATATTTTGATAATGATACAACTGCATAATTATAATGAAAATGAAGATTTAATATTGTTATGAAAATTCCCTTATTTTAACAAAGATATTTTTACAGTTTCTTATAAAAATGAAGCCTTTTTCCTTCTTCTGGCAACTATGCCAGATTTCAATCTAAAGCTTCTTTTTCCTTTCGTTTCGAAAGACCATCGAAATGTTACAATGGAAATGCATTATATTGATTTCATGTGATTGAAAAATAGCTGCATCAGAAAAATATTGCAGTTATACATGCAAGTTTTACGTATTTAGATCCCATTTTTCCGAATCTTCTTCACAAAAAAAGAGATGTAAGCACAAGGATGAAAACAAACACACACCTATGAGAAATCAAACACAATATTTTGCAAATTCTTTTTAAAATTAAATTGTTGTATTGCATGTTTTCTCCAGTTGTGTTCATAATAGAAAATAAGCAAAAAATCACAGCAGGAAAAACATTGCTCTTTTTGTAATACTCAAGTGTGAGAAGGATATTGTACACTGTAAAAAATATCCGTTTTTTTCCCGGACTTTTTCCGTATATTTGACGGTTTAAAAGCTGTTTTGTTGACAAAACGGTTTTTCACCGTTTTCCGCTCCAGCCATAAACGATTTAAAACCGTCAGTTCAAATTCTATTTTTCGTCATACGGTATTGTTTTCCGTGCGATAACTTTCCCTTTTCTTAAATGTAATTTTATTGCATTCATTTCATGTTTTTAATAGGGTTCCATCTCCGCTACTGTTTACACATGTTGCAGTAACCTGTTGTCACTCATGAAAGCTAACCTTAAAACACGTGTTCTGGCAATAGTTGATATTTACACCACTAAGTGGCGCCACTAGAGCTATAGTGACTTTAAAACTCAAATAGATTATTTTTACTTCATTTTATGAAGTCTCCGGTGGTCTAGTGGTTAGAGCGACTGTCTTTTATTTCTATGAATGCGGTTTCGATCCCCGGCTCGGAGGTGTTACAAGTTTTGTCAACATCTTGCATAGAAATCGTCCAAGTAAGTTCAATTAAAAATTATATTAATTAAACTAATTGAAATTAATAATTAAGCCTTGATTAAAAAATATTCCAAATTTATAATATACATCAGCACATTTCAACTCAACTCGAACAGAAGGAGAAAAACAACTCAACTCAGTCGATGATGTCACTTACCTCGATGACTTAATTTTTACGGAGAAAACTTGATTTCATACGGTAAAAAACCGTTGTGACTACGGATTTACTTCGTAACTTTTACGGGAAAAACGTGTTCCTGTATGGTAAAAAACCGTTGTGCCTACGGATTTACTTCGTAACTTTTACGGTTTTGCACAACAACCCAGCTACCAGTTTAAAACCGTAAATTTTACGGGATTTTTTTTACAGTGTAGCAGATTGATTTTTTGAAACATGATATACCTCACTGCAGAGAAGAAAATCAGAAGAAGCAATCGTTTATTGTAAGAATTACGGAAACACTTTTATTTTCTGAAATCATATTTACCATTTAGTGAATAATCGAAATCTCTATTGTCTTCGAGCTTCAAAAAATACGGAAAGATCTTTGTAACTCCACCCCTTTGCACCCAGGGCTGCCCAGGGGTAACTTTTACGGTTTTGCACAACCAATCCAGCTGCCAGTTTAAAACCGTAAATTTTACGCGATTTTTTTTTACAGTGTAGTTACATGGAAGTCTTATGTAGCGGATGTAGCTACATCCCGTTTTTCCACCTCCTTCCTTTACTGGAAGAAGGGGATGTCCCTATAATGTTGAAAGCTAACACACAAGGATGATAAATCAAATACAATATTTTGCAACATGTGTTCAAAATTAAGTTGTTGATTGCATAGTTTCATTAGTTATGTTAATAGTAGAAAATTAGCACAAAATCGCAGCAGGAAATCTATCGCTCTTTCTGTGATATTCAAAAGTGCGTACTTATTTTCTTATACGGAATAAGGGGGTTCACCAAATAAAAATTCTATCTGTATTAATTCTTCTAAAATAAAATAAAACAGAAGATAGTAATATTAAAAAAATTGTGTGTGTTCTGAAAAAGGAATATATTCTAGTCTAAATATAAGGATTATTCTTAAGATAAATATTACACTAAAAAGAAATATTATAGACGTTCAGTCAATTAGAATTCTTACTTATTTGAATGTAGTAGTGAATCTACAGAACCAACGAATGTATTCAGGGATCAACTGACGCACATATAGACTCTCCTTCTCTCTTGTCTAGAGTAAGACTCATACCTATTTTCACCAACTAAACGTGAGGTACAATTCCACGTTCTTTTCAATATGTGTTCCTGTTAATATCTACTATCAACTCTCTTGAGTTGTTGATGTCTTAACCAGGTGTGCTATTTATCCAATAACGAATTGTTTTTTCTTTTTCTTTTCAATATATGTCTATATATTTAAAATAATTTGCAAATCCAGAGGACCATATAAACCAGCCAGAAACCTCTCGACCAATTTCGAGAATTTTTATTTCATACGGTAGCTAATTACATTTAGATATGTCAGAAATGGTTGCCGGCCCCCCCCCCCCACCATTCATTTTCGAGAGAAATCGAAAAAATATTCATACTTCTTCACTATAAATTCTCTAAGGGGTAAAACATTCAAATAGTCCCCACTTCCAACCACTGGACCGATTTCGACAATTATTATTTCATATGAAGGCCTATGACCTCTAAATATAGCTTATATATTGTTGACTGCCACTCACCACCTTCAATTTTCGATATATGCTGCGAAATAAAACTTTGACAGAGTCCCCAGCTTCTACTACCGCTATTTCGCCAAATTATTTCCCGAATTTGCAAGCATAGCCACAGGCTAATAATACAGAGACTGTTCGCACATTTTTAGACGATTTTTATGGTGTGTACAGAACTAAGTTGCATATTTTTTAGTGTTTTAAATGTTCAGTTTCATCACCCTTATTCTTAACTATCTGTCTACATCGTGACTTCCATGCCAATACTTGTAGTATCAGATGCATTTTTTCCCATTCCCCTTGAGCAGCTTTCTATGTCCATAAGTGGTTGTATGTCGACATTTGGATAATGTGCATTTTAAAAATCGAAAAGCTCAAAAACCCATGGGTGATAGATACATCGGGATATTTAGCAAGAATTTCAATGCAGGGTACAGTCGTAGTACCAATTTCTTGTTCTATTTTTCCAGGAAATTAGCAGTGGATTGTGATGCATGGCTGCTTGCTTTGTTTTTATGAATTTCTAATGATTGATGGTATTATGGGTAAAGAGAAGATCTTTTATATTTGAAGATAGGGAATAATATATCTTCCTGGTAGTGTGTGGTGTTGATCCTAACATTTTTTCACTTTCCTTATTTTAATTTTGCTGCTATATGATAAACTATCAACTTCATAAATCCCTTAGAAAAATTTCCATTAGCCAATATTAAATCATGATTTATGACCTTTCTGATGATAAAAAATTCATCTTTTATTCTTGTAGTCATATGAATAGACACAAGATTCATCTATTTTTACAACATTTCTCCATTTTTTCTTCTGATAAATGCTTTCTATAAAGAATTCTGCAGCGTATTCAGCGTTCAGCGATATAACGGGGAGAAAGACGATGATCGGCTGTATTTTTTACTTTTTAAAATTCAAATCAATGTTAATAATTTTGTTTGGAGTTGATACTGAACATTTTAATGATTTTGCAATAAACCTTTGACTTGGAGCATTTTCCTTTAACAGGAAACATCTCACCTTTTCAATATTCGAAGAACTGTGTTTTTTCATTGGATACGTGTTTGGAACAATCTATACAGTTGAAACTAGTCATTGACGATTTTTTCTTTCTTGTTAACAATATTACCTATCGTGACTTTTGATATCGAAAACCCATGGCTTTCACAAAGTCTTTGAATAACTGAATAAGGATAAATCTCTTCGGAAAGGGAAGAAACTTAGCGTCCCATCCATCGCTTCTTTGAAAGCCCCATTTTGCATTTAATCCTCTCACACTGAGCGAGGCGGTCCCGGGTTACAAACCCTACCCTGATAGAAGTGAGGCAGGAAATCGGCCAATACCATTGGCTACGAGGAGCAGTGACGTCGTTTTCAGCTCTCGCACTTAGTGTACGGCAATCATAACAAAACAAGAGTCGTCCTACTTTTCTCCGTTTTCCCACAGTTGAGCACAGAAAACATTCTTCCGTGGATTGTAATATTTTTAAAAATGAAATTATTTTTTAAAATATCATAAAAAATAAAACATCCCACACTGTAAGAAATTATATTAATGAAAAGTCTAATGATAACAACTTTGTTTGAAGGGTATTAACTAACAGGTTAATGTTGTTGGGTTTTTTTGACGTCATTCCAGTGAAAATAGTTCATTTGATGTTTCAAAGTCAACTGATCTTACTATAATTAATGCCAAATAATAGTAAAATTATTAATTATTATTGTTAAGGCCAATAATAATAAAACGAAAAAAAGGATAATCGCTAGACTATATAAAATTGCTACGTAGGTGCGTATCGTAGAACAAAATTCGCGAAATCCAAGCAACGGAAACCTAAACTAATTCAAAGTCCACATTCAATCGCTTCTTTTGTTATAATTTCTGTACGAGAGCAACGAACGACGTTATTGGCTCTCGGCGAAGCGAGCCAATCATATTGTCCGATTTCCTGCCTCAGTTCTATCAGGGTAGGGTTTGTAAATATGCGTCCCGGACGGTCTAAAAATTTCCCCTTAACAGCGACGAAGGCCAGTCTGAGGCGGTTGCCTTCTTTTGAGGGGAGGTTCTGAGATCGCTTAGGAGATAAGCGCGGTAGGGGGTCCAATTATCCTAGCCAACCACAGCCCATTTCTGCGCGCCTTGAGAGAAAGTTATAATAGGTGTGGAGGGTGGGGTAAATGAGCACCCAGGTTGGGAGAGTTCGACTCATATCGCTTCCTCCCAAAGAGTCCCGGTTTTAAAAGAGCTAGAAGAAAAAAGTAGCCTAAATAATAAGAGATAAGAAAAAATTTTATGTAGGGGATGATAACTTATACTTTCAAAAATGTAATTATAGTGAAAATAATTTTTTTCAAACAGACGGGAAACAGCTGGTCGCCGAAGCCCGCTAATGCCTACTTATGTTTACGGCAGAAAGTAAAATTTCAGTAGAAATTGCAAGCTTTAGCAAGTAGCGTAAGGTAGTAAATGTTTCATTTGTAGAATGTAGTTAATGTTTCTTCAATGCAATCATTTCATGAGGTAATACTAAAAGATTGTGAAATTTTGTTTTAAATGTTAAAGAAAACATGCGACAAAGATTTAACTAATGTTATGCAGATCAAGCTCTCCTTCAGAACCCATCAGTGCAACTTATAACTGGATTAAGGCGCATGTGGGTTTCCTCGGTTTCCTAGCAGACAACCTAGCCAAACAAGCTACTAAAGAAGGAACTCACCTCCAGCTTCAGGTCCCCGAAATGCCAAGCTTAGGAACTTCTCTCGCAAAAAATGCCAACAAGAATGGGGTTCAGGCAACACTAGGAGAGCTATTTTTAATATTCTCCCTAAAGTGTCTCTAACCCAAGCCTCATGATCAAGAGAATCCATCCTTTTCGCTACAGACGACGGTCTATTTCCCAACTATCTCTATATATTCCGGCTTCATCATTCAGATACCTGCGCATACGGAGAAGTGGGAGACCCTCTCCACTAAGCAACTTCTTGTCACATTACGTTATCTTATCATTTTACAAAACCAAGTGCAGAAAAAACTCAACCTTGGCGGAAACACTTACTATTAAATAAGCTATCAAGAATAAAAATAGCTAAGCTGATATCTTTCCTCAATGAAAATGAGAACCCCATAAAAAAGCCACCGGACGCAACCAGTTCATCCGACTCCGACCCAGTTTCTCTCCTTCTCCAAGACCTCAGACTTATGGACTACGACCCTCTAGAGGTTCAATAACTAGGACCCTAATCAGTCCTCCTACAAGTTTATAGACGCAGCGAACTTTTGAGGCCTGTCATTAAAACTCTTTTTTGTTTCGCGAGTTTTTCTTTTCATATGTAAATACTCATTTTTCATTGTTTTTATAATTTTCACATGTATTTCGTAGATGTTTTAACACTGTATGAAAATCTTTTTTTGTTCAATAAAGTGTTTACGCACACACATCCAAACTCTAAACCGGAAATTTTTATCTCTGGAGTCAGGGGTGCGTCGTTGTGTAAAGATCTCTCTCTCTCTCTCTCTGATATAAATGGATATAAAAGTTGTAACTGTACCTGTCCTATAGTTTATATATTCCTTAATATTTTCAGGGTCCTTCAGTTTATCTTTTAACGGTTTGGCGTCTAATACGAAAGGCATCGGAAATCCCCAATGGTCTTGAAAATTGTCCCCGACTGGTAAGTCAGCGATAATTGGGATCTGTAAGTGAGAAAAAATTATTCAAGTTAGGCTGCATTAAGCTAAATTTCGAAACAAAAAAATTGTTCTGAAATAAGGCAAGTTTGTGTCAATAACCTTCCACATATCGTGTGTTCAGAGTTAAAGTGAACCAAGCCCGTGAGATATATTTCTGAGAAAACTTATCTCAGATTTGATTAGCTGCAGTAAAAATAAGAGTGCACTCCTAACTGTTCTTGGGCTCGGGTGAATACAAGCTGATCTATGGACCAGAATCCTTATTACACAGAAAACATAATATTTTTATACTACCACGGAAAAAGGCATAAAACATGGACCAGGCTCACTTTAACTCTAAACCTTCCATTTATCACATTTCCGTAAAAATATGTCAAGAAAAAAGCAGAGTGACCCACTGGCGCAATGTAACAAGTTATTACTGTCCAACAACGGATTTCGAGACTATCAATTTTAGACGATTTTAGATCGGAAAAGGGTGTCAGGCAATGAGTCATATGAGCGCATTTCCGGAGTTCTTTGTTAAATCACGCTCAGTAAAATGTAAACATCACCCTTCCATTCTTCACTTCCCCCTATTTTGATGAAAATAACTCCGTCCGGCGCATGCGTGAAAGCGCGGAGGATTTCCGAATCCGTTGCTGAACAATAAATCCCTATTGAACTCGATTTTTCGAAACTATCTGCATTACACAGAATTATCTTCTATTAGCAAATTCATGCCTTTTCACGGTTTATTGGCACTCTCATAAGACTAAATTATTATTACATGAGCTGATGATATTCTCCTTTATAGTTAACAATTTTAGAAACTGTTTTGGTTTTCTCTTGCAATTATATTTAATGTTAGCAATATTCACATTTACAAACTTCGTATATGTAGAAATGAGTATAAACTGTGCTTTAAGGTTGTTTTTTCCGGAAATATAAACTATGGCGGTTTATGAAATAGTCCAGGGGTTCCCAACCTTTATTCCCTGACGTACCCCTTAATTAATCTTTATATTTTCGCGTACCCTCTATCGATATATCCCCCTCCCACCACCAACTATTCGTCTATGCAAAGAAGATTTTATCAATAATGTTAAGGGCTTAGCTTAGCTCAAGAGTCAAATGACTCGAATTAATAACATTTATAACATTTGCTGACTTATTTCTTATTTTACATTTTATTGCATTTTTACAATAGTATTAGTTACAATAGTAGATCAATTCCAAAACAAATGAAATCATTATAGTAATAATTTCACATTAACTTATAATGATGACTAAAAATTACACTCCGTATTAAGTGGTATAGTTATTTAATACCAAGTATTATCTTGGGAAAACAAAATTCTGTAACTTTTTATAATACCTCATGTTTTCTTGTTATCTTGGGTAAACAAAATTCGGTACCTTTTTATAATACCTCATGTTTTCTTGTTATCTTCGGGAAACAAAATTCTGTAACTTTTTATAATACTTCATGTTTTCTTGTTATCTTGGGGAAACAAAATTCTGTAACTTTTTA
>BGPR01004278.1:0-26554 GCA_013235015.1 Araneus ventricosus | reverse complement strand
TTAAAGTACAGGGTAGTCATAAATTATTGAACAAATTTCAAAAATTATTAAAAAAACTAATAATGTTATAACTGCGAATTTTAAAATGAGAGATCAAATAAAAAAGGTTTTTTCAAATAAGTGGCGTATCATTAGGGCGTTCTAAATTTGCTACAGCGAGAGATTTCCATACGTCATGGCTACCAATCATCAGAAGCCGATGCGCGTTTTAAGGATTCCTTTTCTCAGTTTTTCTCCAATATCTCAAAAACTATTCAATTTTTGCACTATGTGCGAATTAACCTCCCTAAAATGTTTTATAGAGAGTTTTGATTACAATTTCGAGAGTTATAGGGTTTTTTTTTTAAATGGCCTTTCCCATGTTAACTAAAGTTTAGGAACTTCTGATGATATTTCGGAAAGTATTATATATTTCTCAAAAATATTTTCACTCACTAAAGGAACACTATTTGTTTGCATAAAGACGTGAAAAAAATTCATAAATAAAAAAATTAATAATTTAAAAAAAATTTTTTAACATAACTGTGAAAAAACAGTGAATTGTAACAAACTAAAATTTTTACATGAGAGCGAAGCTGAGACGTTATGACTACTGCTTCATGAAAAGTAGACCGATAAATGCAAATAAATATAACTGACGGTCCCTCAAAAAGTGGGCGTTGCCTTCAACAGTGGGAATTTATAGTTTTTTATAAATATGTCGGAAATATACGCCCTTTATAGATATGAACTTGAGTTTTTGGATAGCGGAGTTATAACGTTTCAGCTTTGCTCTCATGTACTTTGTTACAATTCACTGTTTTTCCACAGTCATATTAAAAAAAATTTAAAATATTTAATTTTTTTATTAATAATTTTTTTCATGACTTAATGTAAAATTTTTTTCTCTTAGAGAGTGAAAAATGTTTTTGAGAAATATATAACACTTTCCGAGATATCGTCGGAAGTTCCTAAAATTTATTTAACATGGGAAACGCCATTTTTCAAAACCCTATAACTCTCTCTCGAAATTATCAGCACAACTGTATAAAAATTTATGGGGAGGCTAATTTCATGACGGGGAGTCGATTCAGCGAAAAAAAGTGATAGGCGTAATGGGAAAATTCCAAGGTGGCTGTTAATTAACTATGTTAATTATCTCGGTTAATAAATTTTTTGTTTTGAATAAACTTTTCCTCGTGAGCCATTAACATCGACACTAGTTTTGCGAAGATTCAGTGATATATAGAAGAGTTACAGAGGTGTCCCATTCACTTTGTTGACGACTGTACAGCATTACGGCAATGCAGCAAACAGCGTATAGTAGAAGTTGTTTCTACTGCCATACACGAATTAATCGATAGGACACCGGATATGCCGTTTCAAATATACTTTATTTTGCATACCACAGTACGCAAAATTATTCATCAATTGCTGAAATATTATTCTTACAAAGGCACTTGAACTCAGAATTGCTTGAAGAAGATGCAAATGGTAGCTTGGATTCTACTGTGAGGTTCCTCATAACACCACATAAATATTTGCTTTCGAAAACCGTAAATAAGAATTTTTTATGAAAAGAGTTGATTTCATTGTGAATTGAAGTAAAAGTATTGATTGATAAATGGTAGCATTGCTGCTTATTTTGGATATCATTAACTTTTTTCATCGTTATATACGAGAATAATTGTCTGGATGCAAAGAATGTAATGCAATTCGTTGTAGAAACCGTACGTTCCAAACGATGTTTGTTTTAATAAACAATTTGTAGTTTTTCCCTTTAAATTCCTGTTATTGTATTTAATTTTATCACTTTATTGATGTAATAAATATATGTAAGAATGTTTACCTAAATATACAGGTGTATATAAAATCCACCGACACACTCGTAAGGGGAACAGTACAAATCTTTCACAAGTCTTACCTTCCTAGCGTGAGCTCCTCCTACAATATCCAGATTGGTTCGATTTTCTGCTGGCACAAGATACCCCTTGGCTGTACTGCATCGCTGTCCGTTCCTCATGCTACCCTGATAATCGTTAAAGCCTAAGATTAAAAGATTTCAAAGAAGAATGCATAAAAATGTTTACGATATTTTTTTTATTCAACTATTCCAATGTCCGGAACTAAGCACAAACCATATAATATTCGACATGTTTATAGATTTTAGTTAAACGTTAAAAGTTAGTACAAAAAGTTAGATTGTTATTTAAACTTGTCTACACTTCATTGTAGATATATTGCTAAAACTAAAATTCGATAATCCAAGATCCTTTAAAGTGTACATTTTTGAACGATTAAATGGGTATTTGAGAGTAAAATTCAAGTTATCATTTATATTGAATGCAAGCATGTATGTAAGAAAAGAGATAAAGAACCAATGATAATGTACGATTCTATCAAACAAATCTCAATTTTTTTTTTGGAATTTTGTTGCTGCTTTTTAACCACAAACAGAACTGGTATTGCTTCAGATATTCTACGATTTATTGATTGTTACATGGATTGATCATTACACAACGCTAACAAATTCATCGTAGAACTATGAACATTTTAAACTCGAATCTATGTGATATTTGTACTATCTATACTATCTACTACGACTATATACGATACCATCTACTATCTATTCAGATGTAATTATATGGTTGCCTCAATTAAATTTCCAACCCATGTATTTTGTGAACATTGTTGCAAATGGCTTTGAAATTAATATTTTTACCATGCCAATGGAGGCAAAAAAGTTCTCTTAACCATTCCATAAATCAAATCAAATAACTAATAAACTTTTGAACCTTTTTCCTCACTTCAGGAGGACACCTACACTAGACAGATAATAAAATTCAATTGGATTAAAAAGATATTTTAAAATTAAATCATTTCTTTCCCTCCTGGTAAAATGTTGAGTTGTCTATTTCCAACAAATTGTAGGTGGAAAAAACGCATGGCCTCGATATTGACTCAAAATGAAATGTAACAAAATTTTATCATAATAATTCTAATTTTTTAAAGGAAATGGTAAAGGAATTAGATAGAACTATATAAACTAGTCAACTTAAAAATATCTTACCTGTCTGATGTGCAGCATTCGAATCTAGAACTTTATAACCCAGCTGTTGCGCTGCTTCACGAATAGGGTTCTTAAGTTCTCCCTCGTATCTTGGCGTCTCAGCAGTTATTGGCCCACCAGAAGCATGGTACCCTAAAGAATTACTTCTCTGAGTAAAAAATCTGAATTCCACAAATAAATTTGACTTGAATCAACAACACTCTTAAGTTATTTAAAATTTTTGCCTGAGTAAAATTCATCAATTTTACAAATAAATTTGATTTAAATTTAACACTGTAAAGCCATTTAAAATAATGCCCTTTTAGCACACAAAGCTATGTCTGTCGAAATCGTGAACAGGATTGTTGAGATTAGTGACATTAAATGCTAAAATAAGTGAGTTAAATTCTCAGTGAGATATATGTATCAAATAATCGAATTCTATGAGCTTCCAGATTTCTTTGCCATTGTTTTTATCTCCCTTATTTAGTCTATTTATTTGTTTATACTTTATTCTTTCAAATGTTCTTATTTTCTTAACATTCGAAACATAATTAATAATTAAACTTCGTTGATTAATTTTTAAAATTCGGATTATCCATAATTTGCAGCTTTTTAAATGCGCAGCTTTTTGTTCTATCTAATAATTATACGACTTCCTCCTCTGTTTTGGAGTTGCTTTGTCAAATTGATCCAACTACATGTCCATATATCACTTGATATGTTGATGGATTGCCGTTATATTTGCATCAAGTTATAACATCGATGAATGACTTACAATGAATGACACGTCAATGATTGCGGGTAGTCCTTCTTTTGTCTTCTTTTGGGATCTTTCGGGTCACAAGAGGTTAATTTTGAGACGAGAGTCAAGCCTGTTACAGAAAAAGATTCCATTTTTTAAAATCCCTGGCTACAGTTGACCCTTGATGAAGTCTGCAAGGCCGGATAATTTTCTACTTTTTTCAGCAGTTCTTATTAAAATTACTTAGTTTTCCTTTGCGTATAAAAGTTCTTAATTTTACCTTTTAAGCTTAAAAATGACATAATTTGATGCACTAGTTGAGTTCGGGCAAAACAGTGACGGTAACAGTTAATAATAACGGACCACAACATTCCCCAATTACCGATTAAATGCTGACTTTGAGATAACCGAGATCCAAAACTGTTAAGATTTTAAGACAAAATTCAGTGAAGTCGGGATGTCTGATATTTTATAAATATTTTCCTGCCAGGTTTGAATAACATTCGGAAATTGGTATATGGAATTATTTACCTATTCGGATTTAATTATTGGTTCGACCAATTATTTTCTCTTCTGAAAGGAAATAAGTCTCAGATCCAGAGTTAAGACTGATTGAACTGAATGCTCATATTTACTCTGGGTCAATATTAAAATTAATCACTGCGCACAAGACACCCCTCGAAGAGTGGGAAAGAGGAATTTTTGGTCGAGCTGCAAAGTTGGTGAAAATCACGAAAAATTTTGATGACGCCACAGCGAACGATGCGCGCGCACGCAGACTAAGGCAATTCATTCATCGATCGCGCGAAATATTACTCTAGAATTGTTGAATTACGTCTAATTTCGTGCTAAAGTTAAACGCTTATAGCTCCGCAACCAAATAACATAGAGAGTTGGTTTTAGCTTCATTTAACAGAGAAAGGTAGACATTGAAGATTGCAAAAATGATTTTAGAATTTGTAATTGCGGTTTAGTAACAGTCGAATTGCAACAAATCACGAAGAATTTTACATGGATAGAGTCAGATAGTCACACTAGACTAATAGTCACTATAGACTATAGAGTTAATAGTCACAGTTGAGTAAGGTAAGTAAGCCTACGCCCCTCAATCCCAGCGGCAAGCTGCGGAATAAGTAAGAAGTTTCTCGCTTCTTTGGTGCGTACATTAATGGTGGTGTTGCTCTTAGGACCCATCTCCGATGACGGGTCGTAACCCTGTAAAATGGGAGGTCATCGCATAGACCGCTCGTGATGGGGGCTATTATACGGGGACCATAGTGCCCGATGAAGTCGTGGCGGCCGGTCGTTCAACGTAGAACTCGGATTCTAAGGCAGGGCGGGGTGGTGGCTTCTTCTGATTACAATAGCGACTGATAGAAGGAATTTTTAAATGTTCACTCAAAGACATGTAAGAAATTAAATTGTTGAATAACGCATAGGTAAACATAAAAACGTATGTCTTAAAAAATGCAATTTAGTAGAGCTGTTCTTATTTTAGGAAACAAAGTACAAAAACTTTGTTTCTAACTATTTTCCAAAAGAGAGAGAATTGTCATATAAAGAATTTACTTAATAAATTAATCAGTTTTTTTAATTATTCATATAAAATAATCTTAAGTCAAAGAGAAAAAAACTTTCCACTAATGAATGATTTTAATAAATTACACTTTTATCTCATCACAACAATAAATATCAAATACAGTCTGTTTCAGATAAGGGAACCCTCCACGCTTTTGCGCATGCGCCAGTCGGCTTTGATTTCACCAAATTAGATGAGGAAAAAGATGGAGGATATGTTTATTATTCATAAATATATGGGAACGTTACCAAATTTTGAATTAAAAAATATGAGATTCAAAAAGAAAACGAACATCAACACCAGAAAAGAATTGCTAAAAGAAAAATGCGTCTAACAAATAACTCCGGAAAAGCGTTTTTCTCACTCAATACGTGTTTCTCTCTACCTATAATACCTCTGGCTAAGTAAAATCCTCCAAAAGAGATATGCGTTGGTTTGTGAAACGAATAATAACTCCAAATAACTGTAGGTATTTTCTAAACTCTCAATCAAACTCTATTCAAAATATCCATTCAGAAATAGACCGTTATTTCATGCTTCACTAATTCTACAGTAGTGGCAATTCAAGTAACGGTACTGGAAAATCTGTAAGGTATATCATTACTCCCAGTTAAATAGTCCATAATGTGGTCCTAATGTACCTATTCTTAATTCTATTGGATCATTTATTGGTTTATAAGTTTACGGAAAAGTAGAAAATAATCAATCAATATAGATAATATTAATAATTTCGAGGTCGAAACGAAATAGAAAAAGCGTAAAATGTCGATTTAAATATTCTCAGTAAATTGGAATTTGTGCATTATTTAAGTTTATTTTTAATTCTTAAAGTTTGTTCCCGAATTTTCTTAGACCTCACTGTAACTTTATTTCCTTGCACTTCTTGTTTACACTTCTTTATTTTTGATAAAAATAAATATTTTCTGCTTTTTTACTGCACAAATAAAAACGAGTTTTTGAAAACTTTATTTTATTATTATTTTCTACGTTTACTCTTTAAATTATTTCAAAATACTTTTTAAAAAATATTATGGAATCATGTGATCAACTGTTTTCACAAATTCGCTACTAGATGGCGCCTCTCATAAGGAATCAAATTTCACCTAAGAGTTATCGATTAATCGATAATAAATTTCTGAAAATACTGAAACATTGTACAAAGAACTGAACTGACAAACTGAAACAACACAAGCGTACTAAGTTCCAAAACTCTAGCTCATGAAGGAATGATTGAGAAACCGATTACAAAATTCAAACTTTCCAAACATAATATAAGATTTAAATATAAGAGTGTGAAAAGACAACACTTTTCTTAAGAGCCTGATTTATAGAAGCATAATATACATCGGAAGCAAGAAGTCTTAAGATAGTATGGTTTCTATGGAAGCTAGCTTTATTTTTCGTAATAGTATTTTACCATTTATTAAATAATCAGAAAACAAAAACACATATTAAAAAAAACTCACAGATACCAAAACAAAATTTGTACATTAGCTAAATTTTGTATTTTATTTACCGCTAAGCAGGTAATCCGGATCTTTGTTGTCTTCGAGCTTCAAAAAATATGGCAAGACATCTTTGTAACTCCACCCCTTTGCACCCTGAGCCTCCCAATCATCGTAGTCTTTATGGTTGCCCCTGACATACAGCATGGCATTCAGAAGGCTGGACCCTCCGAGACCCTTTCCGCTTGGCCAGATCACTTGCTGCAAAACGAGAAAGACAAATTTTCAGAAAGCTAGCTACCATTGAATGATGAAAATGGAATAGACCTTAAAACTAAACTTATTTTAATGAACAACTGAGAGCTTGCTGTTTCAGTTGCATACTACTACGTTCAAAAAGGCACATGACTTATTTTATTACGTAAGAAAGAATGCTGAGTCGTGTGCGGTAAATGATTGCTAATGTTTATTTTGTGTTTCCTTCAAAGTGCGACTACACATTTTTTGTACCTTCATACAAAGGTGTAGATGTGGATTAGAAGCCACCTTTTGCAACCGCTGCACTTCTACCGAACTTGAGAATCGTTGATCTTTAAGCAAAAGCTTATCCGAGGAAAATCTCACTCCCATGGAGATAGATAAGAAGAATAAGCCAATTGTGGAAGGATCGGAATGCGATTTTTTAATAGGTAATATGACACCAGGAAGTACATGTGATCTGGCGCCTCATCGTAATGGAGCACCCACATCCCACTACCCTATTAGCACATGATATTTTACGATATCTCCACGATGTTGCTACGATATTCTCAATGCCCCACAGCATCGTAAAGATATCTTAATTCTATAAACATATTTAAAAACGTATGATGAAACGTATTTTTAATGAACAACTGAGAGCTTGCTTTTTCAATTACTACTAACTTCCAAAAAGAACTTATTTTATTACGGAAGAATGAATGATGAACCGTGTACTTTAAACAGGGCCGGATTATTAAAAAGGCAAAGTAGTCAACTGCCTATGGGCTCCACAAATTTAGGAGTCCTCCAGATTTTTTAAAAATTTATTTTTGTTTTTCCTTTTCAGAATAATTTAATTTTGTATTTTCATTTAACTTACAAAGGAGGCACACTCGAACTTACTAAAATTGAAATCAAGCATCTTTTAAATTTTGGAACAATATTTTAACAATATTTCAAAATAATTGCCCTTTGCAAGTTTTACATTATTTTGTTTCATAAATTAAATATATATATATATGCTGCTTTCTAATTCAAAAGATGTCCGATCCTATAATCAAATAGTATTTAGATAGGGTTAAAAAGTTTTGTCAGTTTTTATTATTTTGTATGAAATTACTTATAAATTTTAATTTTGTATGATTTTATACGCGATATATTGAAATCAACTCTCTTGAAAGTGATCCGCAATTAAATAGTTTACTATTTCAGCTCATAAAAATTTGCTACTTAAAACTGTTTATATAGAGATTAAATTAAAATCAATACTGAAAAAAACATAAGAAAGGCGCAGTTCGAGTCCGCGCAATAGATTTTTCCTGAAAACGTCGGAATAAAATCATAAAGCAAGTATTTCGTATTAATATTTAATTTAAGGTACCACAGACCCTTGCTACATGCGATAAACTTGTGATTTATCTATCCTGTAACCATTATACTACTCTGTGTAAATATTGTGTTAAAGAAATTGATAATTAAATTACATATTAATACGAAATCTTTATGATTTTATCAAGACGTTTTCACGAAACATCTATGGCGAGGAGCCGAACTGATCCTTTTTTATGTTTTATTTAGAGTAGCTTCTTATGGCGCCATCTGTTGACAGTATATAGAACTAATTTCGCATATGAGCTGTAGAACATTATTTCCTACAAATGCTCATATTTCCCGTAATATTCAAATTTTTGAATTTATATTTTTGTAAAATGTTTCTTTTACGTATTGTAAGTATTCTGTAAGTTTCTTACAATTCGAACGAAAACTCTGCATGTTATAATCAAAAAACATGAGGAGTTTGAAATTTTAAATTTAATACCGATAGATTTTTACTTATAGTCTGATAAATATTTTTATTGTATCCCTTTAGATCCTAGTATTACTTCTGAAGCTCTTTAAAATGACACAAGAATCAACCTCCTAACTAAACGCGTTTCCAAGCTAAACTTATTTATAACCTTACATAAAGCTAATTCATAACAATCACGCGCATGCGCATACACTGGTACGATGACGTCACAGTACAGCGGAAAGACGTTTTCACGTCAACATATAGTTTTGGAAGTTGGGGAGGAAGAAGGAGGCCTTGAGGCATTGCCTAACGGCCACAAGAAGACATAATCCGGCCCTAACGGTAAATGAAGGTTACGATTGATTACGAATGGGACCGTTTATTTGATGTTTCCTACGAAGCAACTGCCCTGTGGGATTATGCATTTTCGTCATTGTTCACACAAAGACACAGATGTAGATTTCAAACCCCATTTTGTAAAATCCTCAATGGCTGCACTTCTACTAAACTTGAGAATCGTTGCTCCTTAGTTTGGATTTGTTGTTGTTTTCATGACACAAGTTCAATGGATTTGAACATACCGCGTCATAGCAAATGTAAAACGATATAAAAATTGATTTCCATTTTATTTTCTAATTTTAGCAATATCTACATGTGATGGAACTTGGCTTCGAACTTCTTAATTCGAACTCTTCGATGATTCGAGATCTTAGACCGGTTACCTGAATTTCCTATTTACATATATATTTCCTGTTATTAAAATATCATCTGTAATTCTAATTTATTTCGACTAATTCGAAGTCAAAACTAAAAATTACATAAAAAAGTTTGTACCTCTGTTTCAGTTAGCTAAATGAGACCGTACCGTATGTTATTAATGAAAGTAAGAGAATAATTTTTAAGGCCCTTTATTCACTAGGGAACTTAAATTTATACAATGTATTCGATCAAATAAAGCAATAAAATTTTCTTTTTTAAATAACTCAGAACAATTATATTGAAACTTATTTATAAAATTATAAAAACGTTTATGCAATAAACATTATCACTTTCTTTATTAGAATAACTTACTGTTCATTCATTAATTATGTATTATCTACATAAGTAAAGCAGGAATAATACATAATGTCTCTTCCTGAAAAACTCTTCCAAATTGGCGAAGAGTAGCTACATGAAATTTGCACATGCTACTCTAAGATCCATTTCTGGGTCAACTGTACTATTTTCAACTTACAACATTAATTTATTCCTTAAAATATTTAATTAAACGGTGGAAATTAAGACAAACGTCTTTTTTCTTCAGTTTTACGCCAATAACGTTTGAAAAATAATTATAGCTCGGAAATTAATTATATACCAGCTTAAAGGGCAAATAATTATCATTTTATTGATCGGAATTTAATGGCCATACAATGTTTCTTTAATTTTAATAATTTTTTAAAAATTAATTTTAAATACAGTTTTAACAATGCTTTATATTTTTGTAATTAAATTAAAAGCAATTTTAGTGTTTTATCGAAACTTTCCCTCGTGTTTCTCTGCCACTGTTACAGTTATGACGAATATATAATACTTTTTTTGGACATAAAGCCCAAGGTAGAATTTTTATTTCCGCTTATATTTTTTAGTATGCGTTTTTCTAATATGCTCGGACAAAAATCCAATGAACTTAATTTAATACCTCTGCGATATTTCGTTTAATTTTCAAACATTCAAATGTTCCTAATCGGTATGTATGGTCATTGAAGGTTACTGAAACCCTTTCCTACCAAAGAGAGAGAGAGAGAAAAAAAAGAAACAATATGGTTGTTTTCCAGTTGGGTACACAAACACCAAAAAGAAGAGAATGGTATTTCGGTTTGTGGTAATAAAAACCAATATTCAGAGGAACTCATGGAGAGGAATTGAATTCCAAAGGTTACTGTATTCGTGCCAAGCAGTTCAAAGTTGACAAAAAGAAGACAACAATCTAGCTGCTGGCCGAGGGGTCAGACGATACGGGAGAAGGCGAAAGAAATAAAAAGACGATGCAACAAAAAAAAACCGTTTGTATTCAGTTTAAAGTACTATAAATGCTGTGGTATCTCTGCAATGTTTTGACTGTCAGTTGTTTACTAATCGACTCCAACAGCTGACAGGCATCATTATTGTCAATTTACAAACGAAATTGCCTGGCAAAATTGACAATTTCTTCTAATACATGAGCCACCTTATCACTTTCGAGTGTTGTTCCCAGCTAATTTTGGAAAAAAATTGGATATTTTATTTTTATTTCTGAATTTTGCTGTTGCATAGTATTCTAAAACGGAAAATATTCAAAGCGGGAGGAGAAAGTCAAGAACCGCATTTCTTCGAGTTTGCGTATGTCGAGGTATTATGTATTGCAAACAAAAAGAATCGTAAGGGCAGCAATCAAAGGTATACAGTGCAATCAATCCCAAAAGTATAGTCACTTTAAAACTGTTTCGTAATTTTGTAATATCGTGCTCCAGAAAAAATATTTTACGAGAATACATTTATGACAAAATACCATATTTGTTTTTCTTTTAAGTTATGTCAATAAATACAGTTTTCTCTTCTGATCTCAACTTTAGTGCATACTAGTGCAGTACTAGCTGATGCCCGCGACTTCGTCCACAAAATAACAGTTATATTAGCTATTATCTTTTAAGCAATAGATGATGGAGCTCTGCTGAGCATGGTCCTAAAAAGCTGTAGACTTTAACACTAAAAACACCGTTAAAATTCATGTTTGAAGACATTTTCAAAAATTAATTAAAATTAAACGGATTGACGCATGGGAATGAAATTCGTTTTATTAAAAAGCTGATATTTTGAACTTAAAGATAGTGTCAAAACAGTTTCGTGCGATAATATGCTCCGAAGTTATTGCTGAAAAACAACAAAATTTGAAGTACTTTTTTAATTAATTAAAATTCCTTTCTTAGTGAGCACCTACTACTCAATAAGCAACAACTTCCCAAATTTCAAGTTTCTCGTCCCAGTGGTTTGGGAGGCTAGGCGATGAGTCAGTGAGTGACTTTCTCTTTTATCTATATAGATAAAATGTGACTCATAAAATGTGGTCAAATATGGATGTACCTAGGTGTTAGGCAACGGAATATCCTCGTTTAAGACTCATAAAAATTCTCTAAAAGTATCCGAAATCAACTTTTCCGCAAACGGTTTGTCATTCTTGTTTTTTATGATCTTATAAATATTATGTCTTTCTGCTATAGCACTGGAGCATATTGCCCAACGCTAACTTTAAACAATATCTTTAATAATTCAATTTTGATTGCTCTGACATTTTATGCTATTTTCTCAATTAAGAAAATTACGCAATGATAACTTTAAGTAAAGTAAAGACATTAATTATTTTCATTGGACGGAGTGGCAAAAAGCTCATGTAAATAAACTCAGTAAACAAATAAAATATATAAAATATTTTGGGAACATAAATATGCGCTGCAATAAAGTTACTACAATAAAGTTATTGCAATAAAGTTTTTATTCAATGAATGACAATATCTATAAAAATGATATCAAAATCATTCAAAGAAAGCAAAAAACTAAGAAATACTCTGAGATAATCGACTTAAACAAACAAGGAATCCATTCTAAAATATTTTGAATCCAATCCGAATATAGTCCTTAGCCCTTGATAAAATGGACTATAATGGATTCCTTGCTTGCTTAATTCAATTATCTCAGAGTTTTAGTTTTTCGCTTTATTTGAATGATTTTGATACATTGTTTTTGGATATAGCTGCAATTGCGAGCTACTTAAACATTATATAATTTTTACTGTCTAAATTTTATGGTTTAAATTTTGTTGTTTCTGTTTAAAGTTTAAGTTAAATTTATTCTACTTTTTCTAGTTAATTGTTTATAAGCTCTATAAAAATGATACCTTTTTAGTAGTTAAATAGCATAGTGAAGAAAATCGAGAAAGTTAGAAAAATGTTTCTTCTTTTTCATTGATTTGGTCAAACATAGAATTTGATACAAATAAAGAATTTCTGTGCAGCGCAACATTCTAAATTTCAACCATATAGTTCGTAGCGTGTATTTTATTAACAAATACACTGTGTGGTGAACTAATTGACAGACAGAAAAGACTTCAAAAAAGATTTTATAGGAAAGGGTAAACTACCAGTTTTCGCTTTACAAAATTATTAAAACATTGATTCGATCGATAGTTATGTAAGGGTACTCGTCATCCGATGGGATATTCATGATTGATTTTGTTATTTAATTAATAAAACAGCGGCACTTACCTGATTTTCGTGGAAGAAAGCGGCGTGCTTCTGAGGCACGGTCTTGAATTGCCAGTCCATGTCGGTGTTCCAGAAAAATCTACCAAGTCCCGGAACGTCGTTTAACAGCGGTGGCTGCTTTCCACCGGCCTCCAGCAACAACACGGTCACGCATGGCTCTTCGGACAGGCGACTGGCCACCACCGATCCAGCGGAGCCACCACCCACTTTGTCAGAGAGATAAAGAAAGGCATTAATTTTCATTTAGCGCGTTAATTGTTTTTTATTCTTTTCAACTTGTCCCTCCATCTAACTTCAACGCATTAATCGTTACGGACGAGACATCTCGTCTTTCAGAAATCTTCGCTGCGCACTAGAATTTGACTTCCATAACAAATTTATTAAGTTAAACATGTTAAAGGGAGTCAGTACCCCTATGCCGCCAATGTTAAACTGGCAATTTCCTAAGTGCCTTTTCTCACAATCTATTGTAGATACATGTCTAAATTTTTTATATTTTTTAAGTAGGCATTTATCTCTATACTGAGATGAAATTTTTATACAAATATAGCTTCGTTTTTCAAAAATTTTAACTGAATGTCTTTATGAATTTTTCAAAAATTGACCTTTTTCTAACACGAGATCAGCATTATTAAGAAATATTTTTGGAGTATCAGAAAAAATTTCAAATCAGTATATATATTTATATGTATAGAATAGGTGGTAAAAATTTCAAGAACATATATAAAATAGATTTTGAGGAAAAGGCACACGCAGTTTCAAAAATGCCATTTTAAGATAATTCAAGTGAAAAGCAATAATATTGTATTACATAAATTTGTTTACATTTTTTAAAGCTTATTTTAACTTACTTCTAATATGAACTTATTTATATCTGTGGAAAAGTTTGAAATGGAGATTTCAAATATTTAAAAATAAAAAAAAAATCGAATTTACGAAAGTATATCGGGTACTGACTTCCTTAACCACTTAACTGAAGAGTTTTCTTTGCTATCTAATAAGATGACCCCTCCTGTTTTGGAAAGGGGCTGTCGTTTTCATTCATCTAAGAAGGCATAGGATACTTAAGATGTTTATGGATCCTACATATTTTTGTGTCAAATTATAAAGCTAATTAATGATTCAATTTTAGTTTATAAGACTAAAATTTCAATAATCCGATGCACGAGTATTCTCGGGCTGTTAAGTTAAGCGGTTAATAGATGTCCGCAGAATATGCTCACCCCTTTCTTTTTTATTTATAAATTGTCTAGAGCGAGCACGGTTTCTTTTTGTATTTCTTGGAGCTTGCATCGAATTCGCCCATAACGATGGATGTGTTAACTGCCTGATTTGAAATCTCTTTTTCCTCGTCCAAAATTAGGTGTCCGATTTTCAAAAAAGCAAGGATTATAGTTCTTCTATTACATACGAAGCCTAACAATTAATATACCGCTGGTAGGTCGTGAGTTGGACATCAAGAGAAAATAACAAAATAATGCCTGAAGGGAGATGATGATTTCCTTCGTCTTTTACCATAAAGGGCAAACGGTCATGATTATTTCTATCAGTTTTCATTGTCTCATTTCATCCACCATTTTTCATTGTTCCTATTATATTGGAGGAACCTATCTGATGAGGTTATTACTTCAAGAAACGGTGTTATACAAAATCTCTTCGTACCGGTAGATAAACTTGTTCGAGAACAGAGAAAAGAAATCGAATATGCGAATGTGGAAACCTAATCTACACTTGTCGATTAGAAAACGCGAAAGTTGCGCATAGATACGTTAAAAATCAATGGACAACTCTTTCAACTGAGTTTCCTCAGATACAACTTTGTCTTTTTCTTAATTTGAGGCAAAAAACAAATAAGACAACGAAGTTGGATTGAATTATTGTTATTTCGTTTAACATTCGTTGGTTTTTATCTATTTCGAAGTGGAAATATCATTATTCGCAGGTAACGGAACACTCAGATCGTATAACGAAAAACTTTTTTGGAAATTCATAATTTTAAGTCGATAAAAAGTTCTCACTATGGTCACATATTTACCAAAATGTTAGTCAAATTGAAAAATATTTAGATCTCCCGCAGAATGGGCCTAAAGTTTCTGTGAAAAGCGTACATTTTCGATTTTTTTTAAAAAATGTGAAAATAAAAATTTGCTTTTTATTTAAGTACAAAAATGTGAAGTTTAGCATGTTAATTAACAGCAAAAAATATTATATCTGTCATGTAAAATTTAATCTCCCGGAATCAACATGAAAAGCTTAATTTTTCTGCCAAATACACATACTTTAAAATTTCCAACCCATCCTTTAAGGTTAATAGCAATTCTTTTATTTATACAGCAGTAGAGCTTTAAGAAATAGCAAAACTATCATTTGGTGGAATCGAAAATACAGATAAAACCCTAGTTAACCGAACTCGGGTAAACCGAAACCCGGGTTATCCGAAATGCCTCGGAAATGTCAAATCCACAAAACACGTACTGTACTACACTGAAACAATCGCGAAGGCGAGATATTTTGCAACGATATCCTCAGTTATTTTTTCTTTTGAGCCTTTCCAAGAAGGCCAGTGATTAATTTTGGAACGCAAAATTTAATATTAACGCGTATTATCAATATTAATTACGAAATTGTTACCTATGCCTATCAGGAGCATTGCTCCCGAACACCGGGATAAGGATTTCCAAAAGTCATGCTGTATACTGAGAGAATCACCCATGATTACTTTAGCTATATTAACGTCCCGTTTGTATAGCAGCAAGATTGTATACGTTTTATTTTTCACAACGTAAATCTCAAGGAGATGTTAACTAAAACTTCAAATGCTATATTGAATATTTGGCAAAAAGTCAATCACGTTTTGAATATCTGTATAGCCACTAATGAAGCTTGAAATGAACTTCATTAGCCTCCATTTTACTGGAGAACTCGCCATTTTAAATATAACTAATAAATTAAATTTATGACCTATCATAAACAGTTCTTTCAGTTTAAACTCTTACGTTTAAATAAAATCTGACATCCTGTTTAAATTCAAGCAAAATTTGTACAAAAAGTCAAAACTTACCCACAATGTAGTCGTATTCATCTCGGATACTTGTTGCTTGTTTGGGGGCATTCCGTTGAGTCGCCAAAGAAATGAGAAGCAGGGGCAGAAGAGGAGAGTTCGCAAGGGGCGTAGGGTACGCCCTTTCTGCTGCTAGGTCCATGACAGCTGGGATAAATTCAGTTTATTAAATAGTCTTCGAAAAGGCGTATATCTCCTAATTTGAATAGAAGTTGCTTTCTTTCAAAGAGCTCTTATGTAAGACTAGCTCAGTAGACTGCCAAGAAATCATAACATAGCGCTGTGCCTGCAGCGAGTCTTCTAGGAGGGGAATAACACAACGTGGACGAAGTTGCCTGACTCAATATGCCGGTTTCGCTTTCCCTGGGGGTATAATAATAATGGTGTGGTTGTGATGTCGACATTTCTGATGACAGGAAGGATAGTTCATGGGCGGTGATGACAGTTTTGTAACCGATCACAGTTTCCTTGTTATTATCACGTCGATCCGGTCATTCAGTGACTTGAATACCAAAGCAGACCGGTGTTCATCTTTATATGCTTTCAGTGATACCGACCTGAGATTCGAACCTGACCGTAGGGTTGCAGTTGAAATTTTGTGGGTTGTCACATTTAGCGTGTTATCGCTTTAAGAAATTTCACAGCACCGTAGTGAGTTTCAATTAGATACTGCGATTAATGGAGAGATAAAAAGAACATGAAAAATCCTCTTCATAAAAGGGGTAAAATATATAGATTTGTCGAACTTAGTTTATACTCCTGTAATGAGAAATTATGTAAAATTAGGTATTTGAGAAGTAGGGGAGGGTCTGTCATGGGCACTGCGGAACTGTGGCATCACCAGTATTTTTCACATCATTATTTTTTCTCATAATAAATAAGTTTTTTGTTCAAACTCTAATGCATTTTTTTATCACGTTTAAAATCTAGAAAAAAAGATTTTAGGCATTCGTAAGAGTGAGAAGAAATCAGGAGGCACTGCCTTTTACACGGTGCCTCTACTCACACACTAACATCTCGCATGAACAATTTCTAAGGCTCGGTTCTTTCAAAATAAGAGTTCCATTTTTGTTTCTATACTTAGTTTTACTTCGTAGTGCTTATCCTGCACTCCGTAACTTTTAAAATTTTCCTAAACCAGTACGCATGTATATCGTAAATTGATACGTAAGAGTACTGAAGAATGAATACAAATGAATGTATGCTACTATTTCTATGGCTGCATCACAGCCTGGACGTTTCTTTTCAATAAGAAAAAGAATTAAGTATTTTTTGAGCTACACTATGAATCAATATAGGGCGAAGAGTTCTTGGAGTTTTCAATGGGACATTTTTTTTTCGTTTTTCAATATCATAAATATTAATAGATAAAAAGATTATCGATCTTTTTGGAAAAAAAGTAGGATGTATTTTATTTTTAAATATATTTTAATAATAAAAGTAAATAATGTTCAGTTATTCTATTAATTTTAGATGTACAATAAAATATTCTTATAAGCAAATACTAAGATAATTTTCCTATACTTAAGTTTATTTTGTTATTCTCTCTCACAATTGCAACGTACGCCCTGGCACCGTGCAGAAGTAGAACGATTTTATTACTTTTTTATAATTATTATTTAAATCATAAAAGGTATGAGAACAAATGCATTAATTTAGTTTTCAAAAACTGGAAAGAAATGTTAAAGCAACAATCTATTTTCTAAGCATATGCATCAGTTACAAACGGACTTAACAAAAATGTACATTCCGACAATTTCTATCCCTGTTTATAATGCTTCGTATTTTCATATGTAATAAATCTTCTATGTTAAAATAATATTATTACATTATAATTGCAAAAATATCCACAGATGAAGTCGTAATTAGAAACAGTGGGAGTCTTGTATTTTTAATGTAAGGTTCTTGTCTGTTTTAGAGACGATTAAAAATACTTTTAATAGTTTGTAGTTTTCAACGAAATGTATGATAACAGCGCTAAAAAAATGGATTTACCATTAGGATGTAAACATAATACCGCAATGTTCACCGTTGAGTTTTAAATGAATATTATTTTTTAATCTAATGAAGATTTGCCTTTATGATTCCAGTTCGTAATTCAACTCATTCTCAGAGTGTATTTTAAAGAAAGTGAAAAAAATTCAGTGAATTTAAATATTTGCTCACAATTCTCCTACGCCTTATATTCAGTTATCTAAATTCTCCGAATTTCTTTTTAAAACTTCTTGTTATCGAAACGGAGCTTTTGCATTAATTTTTGAAGTTATAAGAATTCGCGAATATAAAAATGTAAATCTAATGCTCAAGGATAAACTAAATTTTTCTGTGTTATCTACATTTTTCAAGATTTCATTATTTGGGCGTATTTGGGAAGAGTTAGTGGGTTTAAAATAGTAAATTGATTTCGATAGTTCATATCAATTCACTATTTTATGAGTTTATATGTGTTTACTATTTGATATTTATTATAGAGAACGAGCTTATTTCTAGCTACTGTAATTATGAATTAAATATTATTTTCAGGTACTACACCTACGAACAAAACGTTATTTTCGGGTATTGTACCTTTGAATATAATTTTATTTTCAATTACTAAATAATCTCTTCTATTTTATTTTTTTCTATAGGAATACTCCTATAGAAACTTCTTTCCTACTTTTAGGAACTTCGAAACTAATGTTATACTTTCATATACGTTCTGTATACTGTTTGGCGTAGCTTTCTCAGAAGAATTGTGCCGATATGTAGAAAGGTAGATTTGGCATTGCAGTTGGTCATAGTCGCTTATAGTTGCGCCCTAGTATTTATCATTATGAAAATCTGTTATCTTTTATCTATTAATAAATTTCACAAAGTATTTTTACCTGCATATGCACAATTTTAAAATTAAGATGACGAAAGAAATCGAGGAATTCTTTGTATATTTAATAAAAGGCATATATAGCGTCCAACTAGATTTGTGTTTGCGTGTTTGTCCTAAATACATTTAATAATAACTGTGAAGAAAAATTACACTGCTATCTGATTATTCCCAGAGATAATAAATAGCAAAATACTATATTCTATTACACATTTATAATCAGCCTTCATTTTATAAATGCCAGTCAATTAAACTGCATTGCTATAATGTCGGATAATGTGCAAAGATTAAACTTTACTTAGAGAATTCAAAAAGTATAAAGATAATAAATTACTGTGTAGCATTACCTTAAATGTGCATAACAGCATTTGAATCATAACAAGGACAATTGAGATAATTTAACAAGAGATATGTTCTTTTATGTAATTAAATATATTTGATCATAAGTCATAGAACACACTGATTTTGAAAAGGAAGTGCTAACGCATGTGTAGCCAAATATTTCCTTGGGTTAATATGGAAGAATTTAAGGACAAATTTGTTGCTTTTTTTCAAGAGAATTAAGCCCCATTAAAGATAATGTTCGGTCAAAGCAACTAGCTGCATCCAGCATGGATGTGATGGTTAAAAAAATTCTTCACGTTAAATAATAATAATAGCAAATAAAAATAAAACGTTCCGTGCAAGACAATAAAGTACAAATTGAGTATCCTTTGGTAGTAAAAAATTCTATCCATTTACTAAAAAAGTTTTTGTAGAAATTTATGCTAAGCAATTCGATATTGAATCGTTTCGATTAACTTTCCTGTTGAATTCTATATTTTCTAAATGTGCAGAACAGCATTTGAATCATAACAAAGACAAGTGAAATAATTTAACAAGAGATATTTTCTTTTTCGTACTTAATTATATTTGAATCATAAGTCACAGAATACACTGATTTTGAATAGGAAGTTCTAACGCATGTGTAACTAGATATTTCGTTGGGTTAATATGGAAGAATTTAAGGACTAATTTGTTGCTTTTTTTCTAGTGAATTAAGCCCCATTAAAGATAATGTTCAGTAACAGCCATAACAAACAGAGACTAACCTCTTCAGCATTTTTTGGAGCTAAACAAAATAGCTCATATTAGATTTCAAAATCGAACAAATATAGCCCAGAACACACAACTAATAGGTGAATGCAATATGCGATAACTTCATGCAAACATTTAAGAAAGTAAGAATATTATCTCAGTATACAATTTATTTCAATTAGAAAGCAATTAGATCTGATTCGAATAAAATATGGGCTGCAGCATGTTAACCCATCTGACTGCTTATCCCGCGATTTCCGCTTGTTGGAAGTTCGTCTGTTTTCTGCAGCATCCTGCGATTTTCGCACGCTAATGGATTTACTTAGTACTTTTAAAACGTTGAACCATATTATATTAATAAAGCCCTGCATGTGAAAAACAATTCGCATGGTTAAATAGTATTTCAGCATGTTTTAAAACATTGCATCTAAATAGTAATGCAAAAAAATATACACTTAGGGGGTTAAGAATCATTTAGTAATTGTTTTCAATCAAATGGCTTCAGTACTGTAGTCATCTTTCCGTTTCCTTGAAAAGTTGAACTTTTAATGTAATCTGTTTGTCTAATTTCAAGGCTATAAACATGTTTTAAGTATTGGCTTGAGGGTTATTCAGTCGATACCCCACCCCCAAAAAAACGCTTTTTGATTTTATTTCTTAAAAATTTGATAAAATTATAGAACTTTTTTACGACAACTTAATTTATATCAATGAAATGAAGTTTTTTTAATTTTTAGTTGATGTTAAAATCATTTTTGTGTGAATTTCTTTCCCAAGGTTATCACGGAAAAATACAAAATTTTGCTTAATTTTCAGCAAATTAAAATCAAACAAAACTTTCAAAGAATTAGCTTCTAGGAAGACATTCCTCCCTGTCGAAATGTGTGTTGTCCTAAATTTCGTAGCTCTAGGTCCAGCTGTTTGCCTGAAGGACGCCAACAGACACACGTATATTATTAGTACAGATTTGTACAAGTTTTTAACCCTTTCCAGCACAGGTTATTAAAATCTTTCAAATATTATGGAAAAACACAATGAATAGGTTTAATTTACTAGTCTAGTAATAGACTACTAGTCTTACTAGTAATAGTTTACTAGTCTATCTAGTTTACTAGTCCAGTGGTTCCCAACCTTTTTGGTGGTGCGGACCACCTGTTGTGTAAAAAATATTTTGAGACCCACTAACTAAATATACAAGTAAAAAAAATACGTACATGTGATATTTTAATTTTTTTAATTTTCCTAAATAATCTTAACAACACCTCATTTTAAATACTTCTACTTTCATCATATTTAACGCACTACAACTTTCTTTTCAAATCACGAGTTCTAAAGGGGAAAATCCCTCTTCTGGGTACTTAAGCGTTCTGCGCATTCTTTTCTGCCCTTTTTCACGCCAGCATGTAAGCTTTCAACAACAACGCGCCGCTCGGGCGTAAACTTCAAAATTCTGGTCATGGAGCTGCAAACAAATTAAATACTTTACTTATGAAGAAATAACGCCTGATACCTAAATAAAAGAAGATTTAAACAAATATCGTCTCTTCCTTGATGAAAATGGACTGCCTTTCACTTTTTGAAAGCCTAATCTTTCATACATATATATATATATAACAGTCAAGACAGTATATATATATATATATATATATATATACTGTCTTGACTGTTTTTGAGTTTTTGTCTTGTGTTTCTAGGTTTGTTTTGATATATATATATATAAGATCAGGCTTTAAAAAGGTGAAATATAGTCCATTTTGGTCATGGAAGAGACAATATATGGCTTAATCTTCTTTTATTCAGGCATTCTTCCTAGGTAAAGTATTCAATTTTTACGTAGCTCCATGACCAGTATTCAGAAGGTTACGCCTGAGCGGTGCGTTGTTGTTGAAAGCTTACATGCTGGCGTGAAAAAGGCAGATATGAATGCGCAGAACGCTTAAGTACCCAGAAAAGGGAATTTCCCCTTTAGAAACCCGTGACTTGAAAAGAAAGTTGTAGTGCGTTTATTATGATGAAAGTAGAAGTATTTAAAATGAGGTGTCGTTAAGATTATTTAGGAAAGTTAAAAAATTAAAATATCATATATATATACAGGGTGTCCACACTTATCGTTGTCTAATAGCTAATTTCTAAACCGTTAGAGATAGACATATAGTTCCAATTGTAAAAATGTTTTAAATAAAGGGGAGAATTATATGTTTTTGAGTGAATAAATATATTCCTGAAAAAGTTACGAAAGCTAACTTTTTATGCAGTTCCCCGGTCCTGTCAATCATATTTAGTAAAATATTTTTGACAGTCTAACATTTTAACCAAGAAAAGTCCCACTCTTTTGCGACTAAAACACCAATTATGGAGCTTTGAATATCGCCGACTTAAACCACTTTACATCATTTCAATAGCCGTCTTGTAGACGATTCACCAATTAATGCGCAGCAGTTGCTCGAAGAGGCCGCTGATTGGTAAAAATCGTGAAATTCAAAGCTCCATAACTCGGTCAGTTTTAGTCGCTGAAGAGTGGGACTTTTTGTGGTTAAAATTTTAGAGTGTCAAGAATATTTTACTAAATATAGCTGATATGACCAGGGAAACCCTATAAAAAGTTAAAATTCGTCATTTTTTCAGAAATATATTTACTGATTCAAAAAACATAAAATATAATTCTTCCCTTTATTTAAGCATTTTTCCAACTGGAACTGTATGTCTAACGGTTTAGAAATTAGCTATTGGACCACGATAAGTGTGGACACCATGTATATTAGATGCCCTTATATGCCGGTAATTAGTGAAGCTTACTGTAAAAGGAATAAAAATATATTGTTTTATAAAGCAAGAAATAAGTGAAGACTCTTGAAGCTCCCCTGACTTCGACTCTTGCCAGTTCGTGGCCCATTAATACGATATTAGAGGTCCACAAGTGGGTCGCGGCCCATGGTTGGGAGCCACTGTACTAGCCTATCTAGTTTACTAATCTAGACATAGAATTTACAAAAAAAAAATAAGTTACCTTCTTCTGCGTGTGTGGGGGGTGATCCCAAAGGGGAACACCTCCTATATTTGGACCCCTTCGCAATCCACCATCTTGATACTCTCAGAAAAAAAAGTTGAATCTTACGCGAAATCATAAATTAATACTTCAAGGATATTGGAGAAAAATGGTCATGTGAATTTTCTAAAATTGTAATCTTCCACAACTCAAAAAATTTCCCATATTTGAGTCCAGACATCGGCCCATTTAAAAAATAAAATGAATCCCGAGAAGCAAGTTATATTTCAACGTGCTGCCATCTGTATTACTGAAAGGGAACTATTACCTACCTTTCCAGTGATTTTTCGGTCTTCAAAGCGGAAAGGGATTTTTTTTTAGAAAGTTTTTAAATTTGTCCTCTTTTGCGACCCCCGCTCCGGAAAGGGTTTAAAAGACACGATTCTCAATACTGGTGGTGAACTTTTTAATTTTTTATAGTTTTTATAGCGTTCAGCAAAATCTTTTCAACTACTGTTTTATTTTCTTGCATATAAGGCTTTAATAAATACTGTTTTCCTTTAGTTCGAAAGAAGAGTTTTAACAAACAATGATATGCGTGTTTATAATGTTATATCATTTTGATTTTTGTACTCTTCATGTCTTTTTCATACTTTTTATGCCCTTTCACAGAGCTTTCGGTAACTGGTCAGCGAGCTAGGGCGACCAGGAACTTTCAAAATAATTTTTTTTATTTTGAACTAATCAATTTGAAATTTTTTACAGGCATTAGTAGGAGCACTACATAAGAGAACACATAAAATTGCACTGCAAGATATTTATTTATTTATGACTTATAGGTATAAATGATTTTTTTAATAACAATTAATGACTTTTATAGTAAATGTTTCAGGCGCTCTAATTTTTGTTCAAATTTCATTACATTTTTTGTAAGTACAAAAATAGAAGTGGAAAAGTATTTTTGACCTTCATCTAGAAGTTATTTTGTTATTAAAATGTAAATATTTTCTTCCATATCAAATATTGAGCATATTTTTTATTCTAAAATAAATAGTATCGAAATATTGTGTATTCTTTTTGAAATTCCTTTCTGAAACATAAAAATTAATCCTAATTTTTGTTTAAAAAGGGTTAGAGTAACTAATTAAAAAAATTAGAATTATTCCAAGTAATTTTCGAGTGCCTGGAATGCTTATCATAAAGGCTATTAATTGTTATTAAAAATTACATTTATACCCATAACTCAGAGAGAAAGAAATATATTGCAGTGAAATTTTGTGAGCTGTCTTATATACTACTCCTATTAATGCCTGCAAAATTTCAAATTGATTAGTTGAAGTTTGAAAAAAATGATTGTGAAAGTCCCTGGTCGCCTTAACAAACCAGAGGGAGTGGTCTCCCCTAAACTTTCTCGTATGCTTCCCAAAATGGTGTCATTTTCCCTCTAACTAGGGTTGCCATACGTCCCGCATACTATTTGTCACGTTTGCTTCCTAAACTCTGAGTCATTATAATTTTAAAATGACCTGCGCCCATTTTTATGAATATGTGAAAAAAGGAAAATGATAACAATTAAAAAAAATGCGTAAGTTCTCAATTTTTATTCGCGCTGAGGTACCACAACTTTATTTAAAGTTTTTGAGAAAAAAATCTTACTACAGTTATCTCGCAAAATTTCACCATACCTTCCATCTGGAGAATGTCAGAACGGAGTTTCGGGTTCAAGGGGTTGCCATAATTTCCGAAGCTACAATTTCCTTCGCAGACCGCCAAGGCCAAAAGCCAACTATACTAACTTGAGTAAAATAAGCGAAACGCTCGCCAATACACAGTCGCAATGTGCATTTTGGACCAAATATGCAATTTGACCACCTTTTTTTCAACGGATTGAAACGGAATTTGAGCACAGACCTATAATTAATATTAGTAAACGTCATACCAATTTTTATTTATTTAAACAAAGGGTTTAGAAGATATAATTTTTACAAGTATGCGATTATACAGACCGACAGACAGTCAACCCTTTGACGGATTTGGTCCAAAATTTTATACGGACCTACATTCAGGATGATAAAACTGTGTACCAAATTTTATTCATCTAGCTATCCAAGGTTTTGAGTTACAGTGGTCACATGACCGCGTACATTCAGACAGACAGACTTCCCGTTGACGGATTTTGTCCAAAATTTGTTAGAAACCTACAAATTATGTTTAAAGACCACATACTAAATTTCATCCCCGTAGCTCTAATAGTTTTCGAGTTATCGTGTTCACAGACACACAGACAGACATAATTCCAAAATTGTGTTTTTCGGACTCAGGAAGGTCTAAAACGTGGAGATTCGTCAAAGTCTCGAGTTCGAATTTTTTGACGATTACAATACTTTCTCTTTGTATACTTCGTATACGAGAAAGTAAAAATAGTTGAAGACTGATATCACTTCAACCACCAACCGAAATGTAAAAGCATTAAAAAACGGAATGTTTAATGATAACGCAATTTACTGTCAGTATCGATAGTAATATTACCGCTCCAAATACGATGATTTGCTAACTTTTTGTCTTTCTTTTTTTTCTCCTTTAATTCTTAAAAAAAGAATTATGCCCGAAAAAATAATTATAAAGAATGCACAAGAAGTTATTCTGAACGAATGGATTGTTTACGATGTTCGGTCAAAGCAACTAGATGCATCCAGTATGGATGTGATGGTTATGAAAATTCTTCATGTTAAATAATTATAATAATAATAGCAAATAAAAATAAAACGTTCCGTGCAAGAGAATAAAGTACAAATTGAGGAACCATTGGTAGTAAAAAAATGTATCCATTTAATGAAAAAGTTTTTGTAGAAATTTATTCTAACCAATTCGATATTGAATCGTTTCGATTAACTTTTCGGTTGAATTCTATTTTTTCTACTGAAATTCTATTTTCAATTGAAAAATTCTGTTGTTAGTGATATTCGACAACGGCAACTGATTAGAGCTTTTGTTCTTTGTGTGTTTATTATTCATTTTGTGCCTGTAGTCTTTAACTACAGTTTTTCTCTGTAGTGGGATTTTCTTTTAAATAAATACTTGCTTCATCCAGCATCGATGGCTTTAGTTTTTGATTGGTTGAATGGTTTTGAAAATTCTTACAGTAAGAGTAATCATTAAAATGTTCTGTGAAAAAAGAATCAAGTGCAATTTTAGTAATAAATAATATCCTCTAGAGTAATAAAATAGTTAATGCAGAAATTTATTCTGTACAGTTTTATCGTTTATGAGGTTTGTAACAGCTATGTTCGCAAAAGTAGCTTCGTCAGGATGGTTTTAAAAATTCTAAACGTAGAAAAAACTTGCAGTTCCCAAAAGTTCCATGTGATAAGAATGAAGCATTAATAATTCATTGGCAGCTCTTGGGAAATCCACAACTCAGATCAGTAACTTGGACAGTGGATCGTTTCTTTTATGATGTC